>BRDA01005824.1:0-18711 GCA_036984385.1 Crenuchus spilurus | reverse complement strand
CTGTCTGTGTGTGTGTGTGTGTGTGTGTGTGTGTGTGTGTGTGTGTGCGTGTGTGTGTGTGTGTGTGTGTGTGTGTGTGTGTGTGCTTTGTGCAGAACAAATGTTCTCATAATGATAAAAATACAGAAAAAAATTTTATGTTTGCTGGTCCTCACAGTGAAGTTGATTTCACTCAAAAATACCTGTTTTGTTTTGTTTTTTAACTAAAAGTACAGAAAGATTGTCTTTTGATCATTGAGGTTAAGGTTATATTTTGATTTAGGATTAGTTTTAAGTTAGCTTTGGTTACAAAAGTTAAGTTTAAGCTTAGGCTTGGTCACCAATGTGAAGGATAGTTTTAGGTTTAGATCTCAGTAGACTTAGGCCTTGCTTACTGATATGAAACATAGGGTTAGGTTTAGGTTACTAATCTTAAAATTAGATTAAGGTTTATGTGTAAGTTACATCTGTTAATGTTAGTTTAAGTTTTAAGTCACTAAGGTTAGCGTTATGTTTAGGTTTTGGTTACAAAAGTTAAGGTTAGGGTTACGTTTAGATTACTGAACTTAAAGTTAGGGTCAGGCTACTGAGATTAGTTTTGGGTTTAGATTTAGGCTACTAAGATTAAGGTTAGGCTTAGGGTTAAGTTACTAAAGTTAAGGTTAGTTTTAGATGTAGATTCTTGAGGTTAAGGCTGAGTTTATTTACTGAAGATAAGGTTAGGTTTAGGTTTCTGAGGTGAGGTTAGGTTACTGTAGCTAATCGTAGTTTTAGTTTATTGAGGATAATATTGGTTTTTAGGTTTAGGTTACTAACGTTGAGGTTAGATTTAGTTTAGATTGCTAAAGTTAAGGTTAGGTTTATGTTACAGAGGTTATGATTAGATTTCAGTTCAGGTTACCAATGTTAGGGTTCAGTTTAGGTTTGGATTTAGGTTTAGGTTGAGTCTTACTCAGCTAGACTTGACAGTGTCCTGGTAAATATAATAATACAAACTATGGGTGTGTGTTAATCACTGAAAAGCAATGAAATAATATTGATTATTCTTGTATGAGTAGCTAATGTCTGCCCCACACTGTATGTGTGTTTGTGTTATTATGAGATAAATTGATTAATTCATTCAAGTTTATTAGATATCTTCAACAATGTTAGTTGGAGTTCATTATTGAAAAACAATGAAAAATTACAATTAACCTTGAATAATTAACTGTTGTCTGTGGCTTATTGATGAACAATCAAAAATCATTGATAAACAGTGAAAGTTTATGATTAGCCTTGTATGACTAGCTACTGGGCTAAATCTCATCAACACTCATCAAAGACATCGTTCATCTCATCATTCCTTCAGTTTGATTGGAACTGTATTTTTTGTTGGTTTTTAATGTCCAGAACTGTCCTGAATTCCTTAAAGACCACTCAAAGGAGGCTAGGAAAGTATATAAAGAACCAGATCTACTAAAATTTGTAATTACAGAACTACAAAGTGCATGTACATAGTCAGTGGAGCTGATAAAATGGACAATGAGGGTTGATACAAGGTATATGTACCTAATGTAGTGGTTACTGAGTACTGATATTGTTTGCCCTGGTTAACGTACAATTTGGTTATCATCAACTTTTTTCAGGGAAGTTTTTCCAGCCATTTTTCATTCACCCGGTTTCTGTCAGCATGCCCACATGACTAATTTTGTAAAAACAAAGTTTCCACCCACGCATTTGTTCTTCATTCTGGCTTTGTTTCTCATTGCTTCTCATTGTTAACACTCAAAACAAACTAAAACACATCACACTAAAGTGACGGCATGCAACGCTACTGCCTGATAACAGGAGTACAAAACAAAGGCTGAACCACACCAGCACGCTCTAAAACAGTGATGTTAAATTTTAATTTATCCTTTTAATTAGTCTTTTGTATTTATTTCTCATTGTGTGTATTTTTTACATATTTTATAGTGTCTGGAACTGATTAATTGAATTTACATTATTTCTTATGGAAAATATTGCTTCAGTTATCGTTTGGTATGGTTGTCATCAGGCACTTTAGAACAGATTAATTATGAAAACTGAGGTTCCACTGTATATGAAATGGTGTTGCATGAGGATGATTGGGCTGTAAATAACTGATGGATGTGTGATTCATAGATTGAAAAGTGGTGGTACAGTGCAGTGAATGTCTCATTCAGTGTGTGGAAAATGGCTCCCAAGGTAGATGTTAATGATTGGCTAAAAGGAGTGTTTGCATTTGGGTACCAAAGACCAAAGAGTGTGAAGGAAGTAGCTGAATTTGCAGGTGTATTGAAGTGAACGTTCATACCAGCAGTGGTAAAACCCCCCTTGTACAGGAAACTCTCGTTACAATTGTGGCCAACAGCACATAAGGCTGAAGGCATCTTGCATGTCACTCTGCTCTATATATTCATGGTATGCTTTGACTTTGAGAAACAATTTTTGCCTGGAAGTGAAGAGATTTTCATTCACATATTCCCACCGCTGGACCCTGCCCATCATTTTCATCTTTTGTTCACAGTTCTGAGGAGAATTTCCTGTAAACTGGGATTTTTGCCACTACTGGTAGACCTGTATGACCATATGCTTCCATATACCTGCAAATTCATTGACATTTGCTTTGTGACCCATTTTCCACACATTGAACAAGACATTCACTGTACAGTACCACCTCTTCTCATTCGGACTCCCGTCACACACCCTGCAGGTTTTTATAGCCTGATCATCCTTGTGCAGCACCATCTGCAGGACCCTAAAGTTACTACCACTGTAAGCACACAAGGTCACAATTTTTTTTAGTTTGGGAAGTTTATATACACTGGCCACTTTGTGTTTGTGTGTCTAAAACCTATGAGTATCTGTGTGTTGCAAACCTGTGTGTGTCCCCATGTGTGTACACAAAGAGATCTCTTAATTACCCCAACAGAGAACCAATCAACAGCTCTGCTTCATCTGCATATATGAATATTATTAATCAGCTTGATTGCTGTGGACAACTGACTCAACAAAGTAAAGTTTTTGTGTGTGTGTGTGGGTTACGAGCCTCTTACTGATCTGTTAATTGCCAATTATGGCCAGTTTAAAGGTCCACCCCCTTCAACCCTCTCTGCAAATAAGCAATTAAATGATGAGACAATGATGGGAAAAGGCCAGTGTGTGTCACCTCCTGTGTTTATCATCTCCATAGTGATGTGTCCATCTGCATCTGCAGTCTTTCCATAGCGCTGACCAGCAGAGGTGATCATAAAGGAACAAGAAACAAGATTAACACAACCATTCATATAATAGGCTGGTTCTATTAATATTGCTGTGATATTACATCATAGGAATTCATTTCAAACATTGTGTGATTCTGTAGAATCTGACCTTTCTATATCATCTCAGCTCAGTTTCACACCTATGAAGTTATGAGCCAGTGTAGAGCTGCTAAGATATACAACATCGGCCTGTCGCTGTGGTTGGTGTGTCTGTCTACAAACTGACCAGTGAAAATCACTAAGTACTCACCTATTTTTGAAAACCTTCATTTTGCATTCAATCTACATTACAAATATATTAAATGTTATGCAGCTGCAGCGATTTAGACATCACACATCTATTTTACTCCTAAATCTCAGGATTTCTGTGAAGCCAAGACGTTGCTAAACCTGCTTGAAGCACCAAAACAGTTTGTCCACATGAACAAAAGTCTATTTTGAAAATGTAGTGCGATGTTATCTCTTTACACAGTGATCTAGTTAAAATTGTACCTCATATATGAAGCATTTGGGAGACTTGCTGTATGGAAGTATTTTTAAAGGTGATTTTTTTGCCAATTTTATCCCTTTCCCAATGTAGTAGTGGCCAATTAGCCCATCCCATCCATTAGGCCTCTCCCCATCACTTTTGCAATGTCCTTGACCCTAGGAGGGTGAAGACAAGTACAAACCTCCTCTGTTGCTTGTGATGCGGCTACCATCTCTTTTCGAACTACCGCAGATACACTGTCACTGGCGAGCCAACGTGCTCGGAGGAAAGCGCAGGATTCCCAGCTCCAAATGGACCAATCAGTAGATGCCTGAGCCAGCAGACATTGCAATGTGAGAGTGATAGGGAGAGTGACATCTACCCGCCCAGAGAGAGCACTGGCAATTTTTGCTCTCTTGGGCCCCAGCTGTTGATGGCAAACAGCATGACCGAGATTTGAACTGACGATCCTCTGGTCATAGTGTCAGCGTCTTAGCCTGCTGAACCACTTTGCAGCCTTAAGATGAATTTAAGAACATATGCAAATGAGAAAGTGCCCGTAGACTGCAGAGGGTTCATGTTTCCATCTTCAAAACTGACATTAGATGCATATAAGTTAGCTGTTATCCTGTCAACTACCACTTTCGGCGGGCAGCTGTGGCATAAAGGTTAGTGAAGTGAGCTTGGAAGCAAAAGGTTGTTGGTTTGATTCCTTGAACCATCAACAAAATCCCTGACTGCAGGGGCCCCGAGTGGCTCAACGGACTAAGACGGTGCCACTATGGTCTGAGGATCACGAGTTCAAATCCCAATCATGCTGCTTGCCAATAACAGCCGAGGCCTCGAGAGAACAGAATTGGCTGTGCTCTCTCTTCGGGTGTGCACTCTTACTGGCACTATAAACAATGTTGACTGTTGGGCACCTGCTGGGTGATCCCTCAGAACTGGGGATCTGCGCTTTCCTCCATGCGTGCTAGCTGCCTGGTGGCAATGTATCGCCAGCAGTTTGGAAAAAAGGGTCTTGACGTCACTGGTGTCAGAGGAGGCCTGTGCTCGTCTGCCCCCTTCTTGTCATCAAATGCATATTCTTTATATATTCATATGTATATGTATAATCTCTCTCTCTCTCTTTCTCTGTAGAGGACTCAGAGCACCACCGACACCCTTCATGATCTCTCTGGCCGAAACATGACTGACTTTTTGCTCAAAACCTATGCAAAATCAGGAAAAATACGGTATTACATGCATTACATGCCATATCCAGTCATAGACTATTTCAGGAAGATGACAAATCTATATTAGACCCATAAAAGGACATTCTGTCAAGACAATCATAAATATGGAGCTCCAAAAATAAAAAGGCATAGGGCATCACATCAAACATCTGAATATTTAATTAAAATAATATAAAATCCAAGACTGCGGCATAGAGAATAACCCTCGCTAGCGTGACAAAGAAGCCTTTCAGGATATTTTTGTGTGGCTGTACGTGACTAATATCCTAATCCTTCTCTTTCTTTTTTTACCAGATACGGAGGGATTTCTGTTGGAGGAGTAAACTCTCAGGTCAGAATGAATGAGTCAGAGATACGGGCGGCTCTGGCACACCTCAAAACTCTCTTCAACTCGTCCCAGGTATCTGAAATCAACTTTTCACACACACACAAAACTCTCAGGAGCAAAGTCCAAGTTGAGAAAAGTTTGAAACAAAGACTTTCTTAAGACTAAGTTAGTTAGCTGTCATAGCAGTTGCACATCACATACAAATCCACTGAAGCTAAGCAGGTCTGGGTCTGGTTAGTATTTGGATGGGAAACCTCCAGTGATAATGTAGTGATGCTGATGGGGACATTGAAAGGTTTTACAAGTAAAAACAAGAAAGTTCTCTGGTTCTCAAGAAGCTTTGATGCTGAACTAATGTACTAATTTCTGGGTTGAGTGAGATGTGCCTTGCTGAAACACAGTGCTACGTCATATCTATTTGGATCCCAATGCTGTAGCACAGTGACAGGGGCACTGTACTTTAGAGATGGTGCTGACTGACGATAAATCAAGGTCCCGATTTTCTGAGTTCAGAACAAGCTAATTTTTCCACTCTTAATCATCCACATCCTCATCAAATGGGACATTTCTAATTGTTTCCATATCTTTGCAATAATACAGAGCAGAAATACTATTCAAACATTGGCTGAATCTATGCCTTCTATTTCGTCTGATCTTAGGATTGTACGCAATTCACATCTGGCATTGTAATCCACTTGTAGACTCAGGGCGTGGTGCCGACCCCCCCTCTTGTGCAACTATGGTCCATCAGAATAGCAAAAAGTGCCCTGTTAGCTTCCCTTCAAATGGGAAAAATATATTAAGTGGTCCCTTTTTTGCAATAAATAATGATGGTGTGCCCTCTAAAACAAGAAAGATTAGTCATCTGTCTTAATGAGTTCCCTTATTTGGTTGCCTTTCCAATAGAAAAGGGTACATTAAGTGTCCTCTATTGCACCCCTACTAGACACTGTCCCAAACGAGCCCTCTTCAGCAGAGAAAATGTGATGCAGTGCTGTATAGGGTTCTCCTACAACTGTACATGATGAGCTGCCCAGGTAGGTGCTCCTCTAATTGAGAAGTGCCTCACCAGTGGGACAGAGCCACTCGCTGTGCCATTTCTGGCATGCCCTCACAAGTTGCAATGCGTGAAGTTTAAACCTAGCTTAACTCCTCCGACTCTTGGCAGTCATCCCACGGGCACTTCACACAACCTCATGGGGACGGGGCAAGCTGGGTATGCCGCTCCTGATGACATGCCACCCCTGATTACATGCCGCCCTGGGCAGCTGCCCATACCTCCCGTATCAGAAACTGCCACTGTTCATATATTTTATGAAACCACACTTTTCAAGCACAAAAACAACTTGTCTACTTAATCAAAGACATGCAAAACTAGAGAAACCCCTTAAATCCCAGAGTGTTAATACCTACTGAAATCAGGGCCTAAGAGTAGAGGCATGAGAAGAGTCATTTCTGAGACAATGTGTGATCTGTGCATTCAAAAATCAATAGAAATTTCTTCACTAAAAACACAGCAATCCTCAGTGGTACTCTTACACCTTCTATAGACACCGTGGCGTCTCCCGAAGCCATTCAATTGCTTCCCATTGAGCGTGGCTTGGCAACGATTGTAACAGCCTGAGATAAATGGGTTTTCAGAAACCGAACGCTAATCGAATCTGCACTGAGAGGGCTGCAGGTCTCCAATCTCTTCTACGGAGGTCACTGCATATTTAATATGTTTATGAGTTATGTATTATTCATAGAGTAAGAGCAGACACTTCTGTCTGTCCAGATTGATCGCTGATGTCCAGACACATCTTGCTTTTTCCCCTCTCTCCACCTGCTCTCCCCTCTCTCTCTCTCTCTCTCTCTCTCTCTCTCTGTCTCTCCCCCCTCTCTCTCTCTCTCTCTCTCTCTCTCTCTCTCTGTCTCTCCCCCCTCTCTCTCTCTCTCTCTCTCTCTCTCTCTCTCTCTCTGTCACCTGAGTGTTTGTGTGTGAAGGGTCAGGTCATGCTCATGTATGCATGATTGAGCCTCTGGTGCTCCAACCATTAGCATTTAAATCACATGTATCTCTGTGTGTGTGTGTGTGTGTGTGTGTGTCTCAAATCACAGTGGAGAGGGAGTGTGTCAGGTTGGCTCTTGACCCATCACTGTGTATTTGAGACAGATGCACAGCCCTGCCTTCGATAATCTACAGACTTTCACACACACGCAAGCATCTACACAGCCTTACTGTCCATCTCCAGGTCTCTATAGCTTGCTCTTCCAAAGACCTGAGCTTTAACCCAGAGTCCAAGTGGCTCAAGTTTTCACAGCTGCTGTATCTCCATCCAACATGTCAGCTAGGA
This sequence comes from Crenuchus spilurus, assembly GCA_036984385.1. Lineage (NCBI taxonomy): Eukaryota > Metazoa > Chordata > Actinopteri > Characiformes > Crenuchidae > Crenuchus > Crenuchus spilurus. The sequence continues at coordinate 11,101 of BRDA01005824.1, read as the reverse complement.
GAATCAATCATTCTCTTACAGTATGATATATTCCATATTTTTACATGTATCTTTACAAGATAATCCACGTAATTCATGTGGTCATAATGTTTTGGCTCCTAGTACATCTCCAAAAATGAGAATTTTGTGAAAAAGTTTTGTGAAAAATGAGAATTTTGTGAAAAGTATGGAAAAGCATAATTTAACAAGGGCACCTATTTATTACAGTGTTCTATTGCACAGACTTTCTGTGCATCAGCCTAATTTTATCCCATCATCATTCTTGGTCAGTTTTGAATACAGGACCACTGTTATCCAAATGTTATTTTGGGGGTGAACCATTCAGCAGCATATATACCAACTATAGGCTGTAAAATTCACCTGTGTTTTGGCAAAATGTCCTTGAGGGGAGAGTGGCCAAACTTTACTTTCACTTTCAAAAAACATTCGGAGCTGGGGTTGAAACATTCGGAAATTGAGTTCTGAATGCCAACCACTAACACCACCCTTGGGCACAATGCAGTGATAAGTAGTGCATGTCAAATGGGTTCACTTGCTCATGCTTACCTATACCTCTGGGTTGGGTTGCCAGGTATCCTGGCACATATCTGTACATGAGAAAGGTGGAGCTATAAGATGTTTCCATGTAACTTCCAGGCTTCCAGTGAGCACAGACAAAATATGTCTATGTTTCTACAGAGTGGTGTAACTGATAAAGTCTTCGAGGACTTGGAGACACTGTTGACAGAGCTGGGAACGAAAGATAATGTGAAAGTAAGTGGCAGCTATTTCTCTTGTTCAGCTTTACATGGGATGAGTGCTGGTTAAAAGCTTAAATGGGCCTTAATTGTATTCTGTGCTTTATTATTTATAGCTTAGATTGCTGCAAATGTGTCAGTTTCCTTTTGGGAGCAGATTGTAATACACTGTGAAGAATGGCTAGATAGGACTGAGCTTCGCAAACAGAGACACATGCACACACTGTGGGTGTGTGATGTAGCATTAGAGCTTTGTAGGAGGTCTTGCACAGCAGATAGAGCAGCACTAATTAGAGCTGTAGTGCCAGTGGGGAGGTAGGCCTCAATTCTGTGTTCATCTTTTCCTCCATCCCTCTGTTTGCCTGGTCAATTAGGCCCTTATTTCTCTCTCTCTCCATCTCTCTTTCTCTCTCACACACTGGCTTCAGATAATGAGAGAAACACGGAGAGCATTATGGGCAATTTACTCTGAACGCTGAGTAAAGAAGCTGGAATTATTAATTACTATTGGCTCTCACTTGGTTTTTGGCTTTGTTCTTCCCCTTTTCGCTCTCTTTGTCTGTGTATGTTAGGTGTGGTTCTACAACCAAGGCTGGCATGCCATATCTTCATTCTTGAATGTGGCCACCAACGCCATCCTCAGGGGGAATCTTCCTGCCGGGCAGCAGCCAAAACGTTACGGCATCTCGGCCTTCAGCCATCCGCTCAACCTCACCAAACAGCAGCTCTCCGTCGTCTTGTGAGTATGCAGCTTAGTCTGGAGATGTGCTTTGAATTTTCAGCCTGTTGGACCCAGCTTTTGAGTATTCATCCAATCAGATGCTTTTATGTACTGCCTAGTGTATATTCAGCCAATCAGAGGCTGTGCGGTGAGCATTCATCCACTCAAAAGAGTGAATATTCAGCCAGTTCCAGTCACAATTGTAATCAATAATTCAGGAGCTGAATGTTCAGCCAATTGGAGCTTCCAAATTTCTCTCTGTATATAGTCAGCTAATCAGGAGTGCCGGTGTTACTCAGTGAATATTCATCCAGTCATCAGCTCACCCCTCTGAGTATTCAGCTAATGGGAGCTTTCATATGCCACTCATGTAGTATTGAGTCAGTGAGAGCTCTCAAATGTTGCTTAATGAGTATTCAGCCAATGAGAGCGTCTATATATCCTGCAATGTGTTTTTAGTCAGTGAGAGTTCTCATTTGTTCCTCAATGAGTTTCCAGTCAGTGGCAGCTGTCATATATTACTCTGTAAGTGTTCAGTTAATGCACGTGTCAAAGTCCAGTCCTGGAGTGCCGGATTCCTGCAGAGTTTTGTGAACTTCCTGATCAAACACACCTGATCAGCTCAGCAGGAAATGAGCAGGTTTAATTGTAGTGTCAGCCCAGAAAAATCACCAAACTCTGCAGGAAACTCTGCCCTCCAGGACTGGAGTTTGACACCCCTGAGTTAATGGGAGTTCCTGTGTGTTCATCAATTAGTATTCAGCCAGTGGGAGTTCTTATATGTTAGTCAATTAATATTTAGCCAATCAGGATCTCTCATAAGTTCCTCATTGAATATTCAACCAGTGAAATGTCTCATATGCTCCTCATTGAGCAAATATTTATTTGTAAATATTCAGTAAATCACTATATAATAAATATTTACAGTAGAAATGTATCACTGTGTGAATATTCTGAGAATTGTTATAATACACTCCTGACCAAAATATTAAGACCAGTTAAAAAATTGCAAGAATTAGCATTTTGCACTATTGGATCTTAAGAAGGTTCTAAGCAGAGCTTCACAATGCTAAAAGAAGAAATCAGCGCAAGAGACAAAAAGTTTTAAGCAGCCAATTTTTTGAAAACTGCATTTTCACTCAAACGTGATTTTTTCAGCTGATCAAAAGTTTAAGACCATAGCCTTTAAAAGCCAAAATGTGCACAAAAATTTGGATTACATGTCATTTTCTGTCTAGTATTTACACTGTCAAGACCTCCTGATGGCAAAAGTAAAAAAGCTCACTGACTTTGAATGTGGTAGGATTGTTCAGCTGCATAAGAAAGGCCTCTGACAACGTGCCATCACTGCTGAGGTTGGATGCAGTAAGACAGTCATTTTGCATTTTTCAAATGATCCTGAGGGTTATGGAACAAAAAGTCAAGTGGTAGACCCAAAAGAATTTCACCAGCACTGAGCCGCAGGATCCAACTGGCTGTCCATCAAGATACGGGACAATCCTCTACCCAAATTAAGGCCATTACTGGTTCTGACTGCAGCTCAATAACCATCAGACGGCATCAGCGAGGGAAAGACTTCAGAAACAAAAAACGTCTTTAGAGGCCACGTCTTCTTCAACGCCACAAAACTGCCTGTTTGGACTTTGCAAAGGAGCATCAAACATGGGACACTGAAAAGTGGAAGAAAGTTGTATTCTCTGAATGAAAAAATTTAACCTTGATGGTCCTGATGGCTTCCAACGTTAATGGCATGACGAGGAGATCCCACCTGAAATGTTTTCTACACGGCACAGTGGGGTGGGTGCCATCATGATTTGGCGTGCTTTTTCCTTCAATGGAACAATGGAACTTCAGGTTGTGCAGGGGCGTCAAACAGCAGCTGGCTATGTGGAGATGTTGCAGCAGGCATCGCTCATGACTGAGGGCCCTCGTCTGTGTGGTGAACATTTGGGGATGGATGGTGAGGGAAGTTTACAAAAATGGACATCAGTTCCAGACAGTTGACGCCCTTCGTGAAGCCATCTTCAACACTTGGAGCAACGTTCCCACAACCCTCCTGAAAACACTTGCATCAAGCTGCCTAAATGATTGTTTGAAGTGATTAACGAGAAAGGTGGAGCTACTCATTACTGAGTCTTTGATTTCTGTTTTGAGGGGGTTTTCGGGTTTTTTTGAGCCATGGTCTTAAACTTTTGATCAGCTGATGAACAGCCTATTTCAGTTAAGTTGTTGTTTTCAATAAATTCCCTGCTCAAAAGTTTTTGTCTCTTCTTCTTTTAGCATTGTGAAGCTCTACTTAGAACCTTCTTAAAATCCAATAGTGCAAAATGCTAATTTTTGCAATTTTTTAACTGGTTTTAAGATTTTGAACAGTAGTTTTCAGGCTCACAGCCATATGTCAGTGTGTATGTGGTTGTGAGGTGTGTTTTAACTGCAGCACTTATTAGTTCATTAGTGGGCCTCTATTCTTTACTGGTGTTCAAGGTTACCTGGATTGTGCTGCTGGTCAGCGTTCTTAAATAAAGGCCGTCTCTGCCCGCATGTCCGTGGGCTGATATTATTAAAGCATATTAAAGCACATCACAGTCTGCTGGCCTGATTGCGTCCGGCCCTCTTTGATAAATGCAGTTCCACATTAGTACAGGGAGCTTATTTAATATGGTGATATCCCTGTAGATATCACACGGAAGAGAGAGAGAGAGAGAGAGAGAGAGAGAGAGAGAGAGTGTGTGTGTGTGTGTGTGTGTGTGTGTGTGTGTGTGTGTGTGTGTGTGTGTGTGTGTGTGTGTGTGTGTGTGTGTGTGTGTGTTCGCTTTCACGCTTAATTGAGCCCACCTTGTGAGGGTGTGTTGACAGCACACTGTTGTAAATGAAGATGGATCATTAGAAATTGGGGATCTGTGTCAGAGACAAAGACGTAGTGCTGAAGGCAAGTGTGTGTGTGTGTGTGTGTGTGTGTGTAAGGGTAACTGGCCATATCCTTTCCCGTTATCTAATGAGAATTTCATTGAGGGATCAACACTCTTGCCATGTATCCACGTTAATGATGAATAAAACAGCACTGCAGCATACTGACCTTCAGTGTGTGTGTGTGTGTGTGTGTGTGTGTGTGTGTGTGTGTGTGGGCAGCAACCCTTAGGCAGCTCAGAGGGAGGTAAGTGAGAGTCTAACACACACACAGAGGGAGAGAGAGAGAGAAATCTATCAAAGTCTAGCAGCAGGAGGTGTGAACAGAGGGAGTGGTGGTAAAGCGAGCCAAGCAGAAAGCTGAGAGAGAGAGACAGAACTACTCCTGCATTCATAAAGCTCATGGCCAGGCCGCTGATCTGGGATCAGAATTCACCTTCTATCCTATTGATCTCAGTCTCATGAGCATGGATGGAAGACCAACACAGGCTATGTGAATGGTATCTAAGATAGCAAGCAATTCTGGAGCAAATGCAGCCCAATTAAGACATTTTCAAGCCAGTTATGGCAATAACAAGTGCATTTTGGGCTACAACTGGCTGGGCTCTAGCAGTCCCAGTTTTGTTATGGCTTTTGAGCTCTGGGTGACATATTGCCCAAATACAACCTAAAATGTGAAATGTCTGAACGTCAATTCTATTTAAGGCCCAAACTGGGCTTAAATAAAATTATTATAATTTTTTTTAAATATTATAAAAAAGTAAAGATTACAAGAAAAGAAGTAATATTTGGCACCAAACATGTCTTGACTGTTTGACTACATTTCACACAAGTAAAAATGTGTAAATATTAGCAATATAATTGTTCCCAAAAGATTGGAATTCCCTTTCAACCATTTTCCCCAACATTTACTGTGTTTTTCAATGTCAATGTCAAGAATGTGTATTGTGAAGACATATTTGAAGCCCAAATTCTTATTTTAGAACTGAAGCTGCAAGACTAACATGTCTAAGAAACCCTCAAACTCAATAGTCACCTAAAATGATCTATATTTTGATTTGAAAAATACATCATCAAAACTTGCCTCAACCCACTTTAACCAAAAACGTGGCAATGTTGGTAATTGTTGTTCATCACTATTGTATCATCACTATTGTGTTGTAGTAGTTGGATTCATCAAGATGCATAAAGCCGGTCCAGCCAGGACACCCATGTGGGGCCCATATGGGCAGCCCAGCTGGGTACAAGCAAGTTTTATCCAAAAGTTAAATGTCAGTCCCACATATGGATGCCCTCCAGGGTCAGTGTTGGATAATAGTACCTATATGGGCTCTTTATTTGGCATACCTGAAAACACAAAACTGATTATTTGCCCACTTGGGCCCAAAATATAGCCTGCCCACATTTATCTGATATAGGCAACTCACCTGGCTCCCACTGATAGCTAATATACCAAGCCACCCAGAGCCCATGCTGAGCTAGAACCAAGCTATATTCAACCCATGTGCCCTATTAAAGTGTGTTGGCTGTAATCATTATGCATGTAATAGGCTAGTTGTTGACATTAATTTAGTATATAAACCTCCTTTATTCATATTCTCATACTGTTAGGATAATGTATTTGCCTGTTTATGAATGGCCACAACAATGTATTCTACTTTTCTTCCCAACTCAGACACCTCTATTAGCTTTCTAGCCCTTCATGAGCCAATGAGGTACAACAAACAGGGCCTCGGCCATCTAGAAGGTCACTGTTGATCCGTACATTGTGTTTTTTAATGTCATTATGATGGATGAGATGATGTAAACAGTGGGTGGACCTACAGAGAGTAGGTCAAAGAAGGCATGATACCTGGCTTTTGATCTCAAAAGGTCCCAGTAATGGTCAGAGATTATCTTGGGACTTTGAGAAGGTCAAGGTCATGTTTGGGATCCTTTGTCTTTGGTGTTGACTCCTTTGATTCTGTTGCACATTGTTTGTCATTCCAAAACACTGACCAATGCACTTTCTTGAGCCTCAAATTGGCTGATAAATTGGTTATTGACGCCAGAAAGGTCTCCAACTTCTGCTATATTTAATGTCCTATTTAGCCATGCACAACTGAGTTCAAGCAAACATGCATCTGCCCTTGGCAGATGTTCTCTACCCATCTTCATGATAATTTTGCAACTGCATTGTTTTTACATGAGGCTCTGTGGGGGTGTGTATTGATTGAAACATTTTAGTGCAGCTCCTCATCTGTATGAACTCATTACAGTTTGGAGTCAAAGTCAAGAACTGTGCTGAGAAATCATTTATATATCTGGGTTTGCACAGAGAACATTGAGAAGTTCCAATCCATATCTCCTCATCTCCAGGGCATCCAGCTCTACAGATGTGGTGGTGTCCATCTGCGTGATCTTCGCTATGTCCTTCATCCCAGCCAGTTTTGTCCTCTTCCTCATCCAGGAGCGCGTCAGCAAAGCCAAACACCTGCAGTTCGTCAGTGGGGTGAATCCTACAGTCTACTGGGTCACCAACTTCACCTGGGACATGGTACAGTAAACAGTATATACATTACAATAACACAGTGGTGCTTGAAAGTTTGTGAACTCTTTAGAATGTTATATATTTCAGCACAAATGTGACCTAAAACTTCATCACATGAGTCCTAAAAGTAGATAAAGAAAACAAATCAATCAAATGAGACAAAAATATTTATAATTATCCAATATTACATGTCTATGAGTGGCCAAATTATGTGAAATTTTAGAATTAACAGATAATTTGGAGGTAAAATTCAAGTCAGGTGTCAGTCAGTGGGATGACAATCAGGTGTGAGTGGGTGCCCTGTTTTATTTAAAGAACAGGGATCTTTCAAAGTCTGATTTTCACAATACTCATTTGTGTAAGTGTATCATGGCACAAACAAAGGAGATTTCTGAGGACCTCAGAAGAAGAGTTTTTGATGCTCATCAGGTTGGAAAATGTTACAAAACCATCTCTAAAGAGTTTGGACTCCACCAATCCACAGTCAGACAGATTGCGTACAAATGGAGGAAATTCAATACCACTGCTACCCTCCACAGGAGTGACCAACCAACAATGATCACATCAAGAGCAAGGTGTGTAATAGTCTGCAAGGACACAAAGGAACTTAAGGTAACTTCATGGGTCCACTAGCAGGACAACATTGAATAACAATGGGGTGCATGGCACATTTGCGAGTAGAAAGCTGCTGAAAACACTGCATCCCGATATAAAAACTTTGTCCCATTTGTGAAACGTGGTGGTAGTATCATGGTTTGGGCCTCTTTTGCTGCATCTGGGCCAGGATGTCTTGCCATCATTGATGGGGAAAATTCAGAATTATACCAGCAAATCTAAAGAGAAATGCCAGGACATACAGTATGTGAGCTGAATTTCAAGAGAATTTGGGTCATACAGCCAAACAACCATAAGCACTCAAGCTTTCCTACCATGGTTAAAGTATGGTTAAAGCAAAATACATTTCAGGTTTTGAAATGACCAAATCAAAGTCCTGACACAGTCCCGTAATTTAATAGAAATGTCATGGAAGCAATCAGTTCATGGGTTCCTCCAAATTTATGTGCAGGACTGATCAACAATTAACAGATTTATTTATTGCAGTTGTGCAGTTATTGCTGCACAAGGGGGTCACACCAGATTCTTAAAGCAAAGGTTCACAAATGTTTGCCACTCACAGACTAATACTGGATCATATTCTTGTAATATTTTGTCTGTTTTGTTTGATTTGGTTCTCTTAATCTACTTTTAGCACAGTCAGATGTTTTAGGTCAAATTTATTCAGAAATATAGAAAAATCTAAAGGATTTGCAAACTTTCAAGCACTACTGCTACATACACTCAACAGAAACAAGGTGCTGATGAGGATGATGGATCAGATTCTGTTGCACTGCCTCCATTCACCCTCTCCATATTTTGGAAAGTTCTGGAAAGACAAACATGATCCCAACAAACAGAGTGGCAGCTCAAAGTTTGAAGAAATGAACAACTTTAGTAGAAAGAAGAGGGTTTCAGTATTCATATGACTTCTCCCTTTTGTATGTATCTTGGAAAATAAGAAAGTAATGAACCTCTAAATCAAAGGAATCGAATTTGAAAATTCGAAATTGAAATTGAATAGGCTATTAAGAGGTTGAACTCTCAGAAAGGTTTTTGACTCTTATAGCTCATTTCCAAAGAAGCTTTTCTTCTGTAAACATGAACATTGGTACACAATTGGACCTTAAAGGCCATGTTGTACCTGGTGTCTCTCTGATCTTGGATGTGTGTGTATTCTCTCAGTAAATCGAGCTTTACCAAACACACGCTTCACCATCTCCACATGGCCATGAGATGTCTCTCAGGTAATTTAGCACACTCGTTTGCCTGGGTGTGTATATGTGTGTGTAAATTGCCAGTGAAATATCATTATGGCAGCAGTCAGACGGATTTAGCCGTGAGCCATCACCATTTGCTCCTCGTTTTAATATTTTATTCTGCCTCTGCAGACAAGCTGAGGTCAGCCACTCGTGTATGTGTATAGTGGAGCTGTATTACTATACTACTGAGGACCTGCAGCTCATACTGTTATACGTCACTGATGCTGGACATCGTCATCATAGAAATCACGTCAGAAATAAGCATTTGCAGGATTTGTACTTCTTGTTAAAGGATGTGACCTCTGCCTATTGTCACATCTGTATATTGCCACTGTTTGACAAAAGTATTGGGACACTTGCTCATTCATTTTGTCTTCTGAAATTAAGCATATTAAAGAATTTTTCTTGCGTTCAATGGAGTAACTGTCTCGACTGTTCAGGGAAAGCTTTCTGCTAGATGCTGGAGCTGTGAAGATTTAATTGGGCCACAAGAGTGTTAGATAGGTCAAGACTTATCCCATAATACTGGATGGAGAACAGTTCCTCTGCTCCACAGCTCAATACTGGAGGGCTTTATACCTCTGTAGCCCTCACCTGGCAGTAGACATGGTGCCAATAGATTCATGTTTATCTGCTCCTGAAATGCCTAATCTATTGGCAATCCTACTCTACATGGACTAGACAAGCTGTGTCAGCAATGGCAACCTAAAGAAACTGAATGCATTCATTAGAAGGGGTGTCTATCAGAGGTGGGAGTAAGTCCCTCATGTGCAAGTCGCAAGCAAGTCTCAAGTCATCGCCTTCAAGTCTCAAGCAAGTCCCAAGTCACTGTGGTGAGAACCAAGCAAGTCAAGTCGAGTCCCTGCTATAAGTCAAGCAAGTCATGAGTCAAGTCATACAAATATGGTCTGATCTACCCCAGTTTACACATTTAAATTAATATACTGTAGATGGTCGTATACAAACTGAGTTTTATTTCAACATGAACTAAACCTATTAAACATCTAATATACCTCAAACATACAATTACATAACTAACTTAATGGCTTACTTCCCCCATCAAGAGGGTCACACCATTTCTCCATAACCTATTAAGGCATCTCTCGAAGGTGCTTCTTAATGAACATTTCTGAGCACAAAAAAGTATTTTATCATCAACTGAATAGTAGATAAAATAAAAATAAGTATATAAAAATAAATAAAAACATATTGCCTGAAATGCAAACCTGTTACCTATAAAATTTTAATATTACAAACATATATATTACCACCCTAGCAAGCATCTCTGCCACAACATTAAAGACATTTAACTTGGGCATAACTTTCAAATTTAAGCAATCTTATCTTTACATATGCTATATGTCAAGGCTGTTAGACAGTGTAGATATTAACAGAACAAAATAACAACAATAGCATGTGACATACAAAAACCAGGGTTTTTTTATATATATACATTTTGTGTGTTTGTTATTTTGTATACATTTGGTCCGGTTAGGTTTGTTTTCACACTGCATTTTTGCGGCGCTCCAAGGACTTTTATTATGACACACCCACGTACTGTTGTCATCACTTACGTGTTGTGCATCTTCCTACACTCGACACTGATTGGTTTGTAGAAGGACGTGCATCTGACATGTTTACTTTTATATAGCGCTGTTTCATTCGTTTAGTTTAGGTTGCTCTGTCATCCTGTTATATCTTTCTCTCTCATTATCTCAGAAAATAAGCTGCACGTTTCAGTATTTTCATGTGTTTTTAAGCTGATTTTTCACATGTTCATCAGACCAAAATTATATTAAATATTTGGTCTCCTCCTCGCTCCATGTGCTACCACGGCTTGTTATTGCTGTTGTTTAGCGTTCTGCGTTCTGCATGCACTGTAAAATCAGCCGATCATGCTTCAAAATAAAATCGAACGTAATCTCTTTGTTTTGATATTGCATATTTTTAAATAAAAAAATCTAGTGTTTTCGAGTCATCTGTCTCAAGTCTAAGTCTCAAGTCATAAAGATCAAGTCAAGGTCAAGTCGAGTCTTTCACCAGCATTAGTCAAGCAAGTCTCGAGTCCTCAAAATTGCGACTCAAGTCTGACTCGAGTCAAGTCATGAGACTCGAGTCAATCAATCATCAATCAAATTTTATTTATAAAGCGCTTTTTACAACTGATGTCACAAAGCAGCTTTACAGGGTTAGCAATAACAGACATAAAATCATTAATCCCTAATCCCCGGTGAGCAAGCCAATGGCAACAGTGCCAAGGAAAAGCTCCCTCAGAGCTGGAGGAAGAAACCTTGGGAGGAACCAGACTCACATGGGGGACCCATCCTCCTCTGGTCTGCTAATTCTAAGT
>BRDA01005822.1:52395-69663 GCA_036984385.1 Crenuchus spilurus | reverse complement strand
CCCCCTTATTCACTACAATAGTGACAGATTGATCTCAGAGAATGAAAAGACAGGTTCGTCTCAATCTTGCAACCTTGTATCTGTGACGGATCAATCTGTCGAGTGATCAATAACTCTGTCTAGGTGACAGTATTCGGAATGTGGTCATAAGAGAATTCAAGAACATTGATACGACTCCGATAATATACAATAAGAGAATACTGGTGTAAGGCTTATGACAGTGGATCTGTCTCAATAACTAGTGAGCTGTCTAACTAGGCAGTGTCTATGTTCCAACGTTCTAACTCTGCTTGGACAGAAAAGTAAGAGACTCTAGTTAGACAGTGATAACATCACTTATTCCCCCCTGCCTGCATTTACTTACCTCAGCTGTCAGAATGGCCTCAGCGTATCACCACTATAGATCTGCTCTTTTTATAGCAATTTTAGTAGAATTAAATATAAGAATAACTTTCATTCAAAAACCATATGACTCCTGGCTGCTCCGCTTGCATCTGCTGCATTGTGGGATTGCCGTAATGACTGAGTACGCATTCAATGCTCTCGATATTCGTTCATCAGGCAGCATTTTGAGGTATTGAGGCAGATTTTCTCCCAGGGGTGTACATAATGTGAGGTAACATGCAGTCTATGTAGAGTTTACTATCCCTGTCCCTTTATTCTGACCAAATATCGGGAGAGCATCGAAGGCTTCCTCAGTCATTAAGTCAGTCTCTCAGCACCACGCGATGCAGCTTTTGTTTTTAGATGGTGAATGCAAACAGGGCAAGCAGGAATATGATTAAGAAATGTAAGTTATTCTTACATTTAATAAAGTTATTGTAGTAAAATTGCTTTAAAAACTGAGCAGATCTATGATGGGGGTATGCTGAGGTTGATTTGACAGCTGCAGGTGGGCGGGAATAAGTGATGTCATTGGTGTCTAACTAGAGCGTCTCATTTATGACTTATAAGGGTGGACGACAGTTAGAAATAGAGATGGAACGATCGATCGGCTATGTATCGGTATCGGACGATTTTTAATCAAAATATGTGATCGGCGATCGGCCGATATCTTTTGAAATTTAGCCGATCTCAAGATTCCTGTCATGTCCCTGCAGTTCCTAGCTGAACCACTAGAGGGAAATACATACCCTTTTTTCGACAAACAGTCTAAAACAGAAGGAGTCGCGAGTGGCTAAAGAACCTGGTTACTGTGTTCAGCTGCATGTGCGGATATACAGAATGTCGTCAGTCTGGCAGTTTTTTACCTTGTGTGAAAAAAACATATTCAAGGCAATTTGTAAAATTTGTAAAGTCAAGGTCCCTCGAGGAGGAACCAAGACAAAGACATTTAATACTACTAATCTGATACAACACGAGTACACCTCGCGACTGAATACAGTGAGTATCAGCAAACAGCAGAGCTAGCACGGCTAACTAGCTTACTGTTTTTCGTTAATAATAATAATAATAATAATTCAAGATCTATACTGAATGGTTCCAGCTTTCGTTTTAAAACAAGGGTCTATGTTTTAGGTGCACTTTGACTTTGATAATGTATTTTTTTCGTTTGATAATTATTAATGCAGGTTTAATGATTAGAATTGCAGTATTGTCTGTATCTGTATAATTTACAGGTTAAAGCTTTAATGATTTTAGTACTGACCTTTTAATTTACTTTAATTTAAATTTGATTTTAAAATAATTATACACTTAATGTTTGCAGTTTTGTCTGTATCTGTATAATTTACAGGTTAAAGCTTTAATGATTTTAGTACTGACCTTTTAATTTACTTTAATTTAAATTTGATTTTAAAATAATTTTACACTTAATGTTTGCAGTTTTTTCATTGTAAAATAACCATGGATCTGCATTTAATGGCTGAAATTCTGCCTGTATTTATTTCATTTACTGTATTTTTCGTGTTAAATTTATTAATAATCTAAATTTAATGACTGCAATATTGGCTGTATTTGTATGATTTAGGTCATTTACTGCTAATGTTTTTATAGATGTGATGTTCACATGAGTTTGTTATTAACGGCAATAAACAGTTTCGACCATATTTCGTGTTGCTTGTGCCAACAACTGCTCCTAGATTTGCGTGGCATATAGCCCCGCCCTCGATGGGTATCGGCTATCGGCCGATCGCGCTGAAAAGGGATCGGAAATCGAAATCGTCCTCAAAAACGCCGATCGGTCCATCTCTAGTTAGAAATCCAACTACTTAGACAGCTGCCTATGTAGACTACTTTGACTGCTCACTAGACCTAATATCACTATTGTGATAAATGTGATTGTGATAATGACCAAGCGTGGATGTAAACACCTGACAGTGCTGTGACTCTCCTGAACTTTTCATTGTTGATGACTATTGTTTGTCAGCTCCCTGTTAATCTTCCTTACTGATTATATGTACTACATTACATTGTTGTGCTGTTTGGCTCTGTTAGGAAAACCGTTGTGCTTGTTTTTGCAGAGCCCTTTGAGAGTGTTGCCACGCAGGGTCTGTCCAGAGAATCTCGCCGACGGGGTTTAGAATGACGGCTAACCTGCACCAGATGGCTTTTAGTGTTGTTTTTGGAGAGCAGGCAGTAGGCTAGCCTCGCTCAGTATTAGCTACCATGTTAAACTAACAAAGAAGGCCAGGATCTCGTCTCATAACCACAAAATCACATTCTGCAGTTCTCTGGAAGCCTGTTAAAGTCTCAGTACAGCAAACCCTGATCACCTCGTTCTAACGTGTTCACATTTTCTCACATAGCTGAGGATCAGCAGTTTTAATGCTTTTCTAACCTGGATAGCTTTGGGTGGATTTGGCCGTTCTACAGACCTGACAAATAAATTAGCATCATTAGAAGGCATGATCTGAAATTGAGTCTCTGTTATGTGTTTTCAGTGACTATAAGGACACTTCCTAGGTAATAACTTTATACTGAGCCTTATCGTATAACAGGATTGGTTTTGTAGAAGAAAAACTGTCTGTATACACCTCCTAAACCTTTTGTACTATATACCATCATTCAAAATACCATCTCTAGATGTGTTTTCAACTCATTAACTGGAAGCTTTGCAGAAAAAAAGGTGTTTTGGCTGTCTAATCAACACCTTAAACATGGTCGCTAAGCTTATTTAGTCTGTTTTCACTCAGTGTTGATGGGTCAAGGGTGTGTGAGTACAGCATTCCACTCTTATCTGTATATATGTCAGAGTAGTGCGTGTGTACCTACAACACTGCTAAGTAATGTAATTAGCGTGAAACAAAACACACATGTTCAAATCGTACAAGATACACACACACACACACACACACAATCACCGCTGAAGTACCCTTCATAATATACACAAACACTTAACGGTGCTATTTGAGTGAGGAACCTAGTTTTGCTTTTTTGTGAGCAGTTGAAGAGCAGAATTATGTTTTTGAAATGTGACTAAAACATTTTACTGCCCCCTTCCAAAAGCAGCAAGAGTTTGGAAAGCACTTTCAAATTCCAGTCCCCCCCCCTCCTCTTTCCTCTGAGTTCTAGTATATTTTCTTTAGCTTACACTCTCCCTGTTTCTCCCTTTCTTCTTCTTTTTCTCGTCTCATTTGTTCACAGACACTCACGCAAGTCAATAGCTGTTTTGTTTCAAAATGTGTTCTGTGTTCACGCTGCCACTGAGACTAATCACTAATGTGACCCCTTACACACATATACATATACACTGCACACAAGAAAGACATAGAAATTACAGTTGTGCATTGGCAACAAACTGGTGATACAATACATATCTTGATAGAAGGGTTACTAGTTTGTGTAGTGATGATACTAGTGATGATACACACAGTGACACTATAAGGAAACTCATTCACTAGGCAGGTGAAAGAGTGAGTTATGACTATGGCTACATTACTGTAAGACTGCAGGCAAATCGGATTAGTTTTTCACATCAGATCTGCTGAGATGACTGCCCACACTGTTATTAGTAAGTGATCTGATCGGATTTTTCTGTCCACACATCACAAGTATCAGCTTGGGACTCTGTGGTTGCCAGATTTTCCCATAAAAAAATTGTGGTTCTTATTTTAATGCCCTTGTGGGTCAAATTTCAGAGGTGTTTTTTTTTTACTTTAAAAATACACCCTGCCAAAACCCCCTAAAGTCATACAGTAGAAAAATAGTAATGTTGGAGATGCCTTAGGTAAGCTTTCTATTATAAGAAGATCCCAGTGGAGGAATCTGAAAATCTAGATTAAAGTAAAAATTAGATTTAAAAGTAATTATAACTTTTTCAGACGTCTGTGATTAGGCTGTGGTAAGTTTTAAGTTTGTGTAGGGCGACCTTCTGTCAAGACAGTGGGCTGGAGATTTTTTATGGACCTTGCAACCTGGGACTCTACTGGTGCTCTTGGTGGTGCTTCTTGGATCCGTGCACTTTGGATTTTACATGTTGTTCTTTGTCACGTTGCAAGTGATGTGAAAGGCACATCAAAATCCGATTTGAGCGGCCACAGCATACGAGCTGAGACAGATCTGTACAAAATCTGATTCTAATCGGACTTCAAACCACCTCCAAATGTGGCTTGGATCAGATTTGAGTGATCAGATACAAACACATACACTGTGGAGTGTTAAAAGCCAAGTTTGCTGGCAGATGACATGTGATCTCACTCAGGAAGTTGTCCACAAGATGCTTTCTCCGAATTTATGGATGAACACCATGTGTTGAGTGCTGTTTGTCCAAAAAGGAAGTTATTAGAGATGCAGGAATGATCTGATAATCCCTCTTTATGGCAAGGGCCCCCCAGCTGTGCCCCTGGAGATCTATCACTCTGCAGTTGTGAGTGCCACTTTTAACACAGCTCACCTCAAACAGCTGGTCAAGGTCTTCACCGAGAGGTGTATAACTCTCTAATCACACAATTTGATTCAGGTGTGGTCCTTCAAGAAAGGCAGCGTATCAATGCGTACACAGTTCAGGGCATTGTGAAATGTCAAATTTCTCTATGATTTGATTGGAATATACATAATAAAAGCTACTTACACATTGAATATTATAACAATTTCTAATCAGACATTTGCAAACTGATAGCAATTGAGGTTTCTAATTCAGTGTATCATGAAGCACTGGTGCTTTTGTACATCCCCAGGCTGCATATTAGAGCTTCAGTTAGACTGGGGTTGGGTCCTGTTGTTTTGGACTCTTGAAGCACTGCTGTAAAGTCAGCGCAGACTTTTGTGGTAAGATCAGCAGATTCTGTCCATCAGGACTGCACATGTTTAATTTTTAATCACACCTTTGAAAAGGGAGAAAATGCTCACTAATAGTAGTTGCCTGTTACCTAATGGATTTCATTATTGATTGATATAGATTTTTATAAAAGTGGGTTTTAGTGATTGATTAGATAACTGATCAGACCCTGGTTCACTCCCTGAAGGTTTCGTTTTACAGGTTTTGTTTCTTCCAAACCACTGACATGTCTGGTCTCTCACGTTTCTCACTTTTTCCTGAAGCATCTGGCATCAGTCCTCAGAGGGCTACCAAGTTATTATTGCTACCATATGCCCCTGTCACCACTGCCGCCTCTCATGGTCTTGCTGAGTGGCGGAAATAAACCACAAAGGATCCTAGCATGCATGAGTTATTGTAGTGATTTATTTACTCACTGTTTAAAAGAAATGTTGAGGGTCTGAGTTGCAGGTGACTTTGTTTTTGTGTTTGAATCTATTGTACTTTAAGTAGTTCCAATATTCCCAAATCATTTAGTAATAATGTAGTACAGTGACTACATAGCTGTGTGTTTAGGTACTAAATGTTTAGAAGTGTTGTTGAGCCAAAATTGACTTAGATATATAGATAGATAGACAGAGTGAGAGAAGGATAGAAGAGGGGGGGAATGAAAGAAGGTGAGCTAGATAGCGACAGAGAGAGTCAGAATGAGATAGAGAAGGAGAGGATGGAGAGCATGAGAGAGAGTGAGGAGGATATATATACAGTGGGTCCAGAAAGTATTCAGACCCCTTGAACTTTTTCACATTTTGTCACCTTACAACCACAAACGTAAATGTATTTTACTGAGATTTTAAGTGACAGACCAACACAACGTACCACATAATTGTGAAGTGGACTGAACTATTGTTGAAAGAAAGACATAAGAAGTGCTGTTTACAAGCTTACATGGCTTCTGGCAAACTGTAAACAGCACTTCTTATGTCTTTCTTTCAACAATAGTTTTCTTCTTGCCACTCTTCCATAAAGGCCAGATTTGTGGAGTGCAGACTTATAGTTGTCCTGTGTACAGATTCTCCCACCTGAGCTGTGGATTTCTGCAGCTCCTCCAGAGTGACCATGAGCCTCTTGGCTGCGTCTCTGACCAGTGCTCTCCTTGCTGGATCTGTCAGTTTAGGTGGACGGCCATGTCTTGGTAGGTTTGCAGCTCAATTCACTAGTGTTCTCTAACAAACCACTGAGGCCTTCACAGAACAGGTGTATTTATACTGAGACTAAACTACACACAGCTGGACTCTATTAACTCATTAACTGACTTCTGAAGGCAATTGATTGCACTGGATGTTGGTTAGAGGTATCAGAGTACAGGGGTTGAATACTTTTGAACGTCACACTTTTAAGATTTTTATTTGATTAAAAATTTTTTAAAACCATGTTTCATTTTCATTCCACTTCACAATGATGTGGTATGTTGTGTTGGTCTGTCACTTAAAATCTCAATCAAATACATTTACGTTTGTGGTTGTAAGGTGACAAAATGTGAAAAAGTTCAAGGGCTCTGAATACTTTCTGGACCCACTGTATATATATGTATAGATAGATAGATAGATATGATAGATAGATATGATAGATAGATTAGATAGATTAGATTAGATAGATTAGATAGATAGATTAGATAGATAGATAGATAGATTAGATAGATAGATAGATAGATTAGATAGATAGATAGATAGATAGATTAGATTAGATAGATAGATAGATAGATAGATTAGATAGATAGATAGATAGATAGATAGATTAGATAGATAGATTAGATAGATAGATAGATAGATAGATTAGATTAGATAGATAGATAGATAGATAGATTAGATAGATAGATTAGATAGATAGATTAGATAGATAGATAGATAGAAAGATTAGATAGATTAGATAGATAGATTAGATAGATAGATTAGATAGATAGATAGATAGATAGATAGAAAGATTAGATTAGATAGATAGATTAGATAGCAAGCAAGCAACTAACTATTGGAGGCATTAAGGAACCGTGCTTCATGTCACATACAGGGTCAAACTGAGGTTATACTAAACTGGCCAGCAGTGTCTTCACTTATGACAGAGAGTGTGTGTGGGGTGAGGGAGGGGGTAAGGTCGACAGGAAATGCCTCCCGTTCTAAAGAATGACTCTCACACGGACTTTCCTCCATGGCATTTAAAAGGTTAATCTCAGTCATGATTTATGCACAGTATGGAAATTTCCAGATGTTGTCTATCAGTAGTGATCTGTAGTGACCCATATATAAACTGTTAGTTCAGTGTGTTCTAAAATTCAGTGAAGACATTCATCATTTGAGAGGTGAAGAGTGAAAGTGTTATCTTGTTTGAGACATCTGGTATCTATTCCCCCAAGGACGACAAGAGTAAGAGCACCCGGACTGAGAAACAATGTTCAAGTTTAGGTGAAATTAGGAATGAGTAACGCTGTCAAAATGAACAAGACATTTCAGAATACTGTTTTTTTTATGTGCCAGGGTTTCATTTATTTTTTCTAATTGAAAATTTCACATAACACGGTAATATATCAACGTAAACAGGACCAGCTATACTTCCACGGACTTCCACCACTGTCAGGAGTTTATTCCCTAATAACAAGGCAAAACAATGGACAGTGACCCACTTGAGAATCTGTTTTAAAGCTCTTTATAAAGATACATGTATTTGTTCTTTCTTTCTTTTACCCAATTTTCACTGCAATGTAGTGGTAGCTTTTCGACCCACCCATCCGCTAGTGCTCTCCCAATCACTCTGCCCTGAAGTGTGAAGACTAGTACAGGCCTACTCTGATGCATGTGAAGTCAGCCACCACCTCTTTTCAAACTGCTGCCGAAACATTGTTGCTGGGCAGCCAATACACTCAAAGGAAAGTGCAGGATTCCCAGCTCTGATACATCAGCTAACAGACTCCTGAGCCAGCAGACAATGCATGGTAGTAGTGATGCGGAGAGAGTGCCATCTACCAGTCCAGAGAGAGTACAACCAATTTAGCTTTCTCTGTCCCCTGGCATGCAGCATGACCAATGCAAACTTGTGATCCTCTGATCATAGTGTCAACACCTCAGCTGCTCAGGGCCTGTATGTGAATTTTGAAGTACTAGTGATTCTCAGTATTTTACTGAAATGCTCATAAAAGCATAAAATATATTTAATATGTTGTAATATCACTCACTCCTAGCTTAGTCAGTGCATAACTATTGAATATGTTTCATAGAAACAAGCAAAATAAACTCTGAACTACATTAATGTCCTCCTGAATTATGTGCATGCAGGTATGACTTCGTGGAGGTGTATGATGGAGACAGTGAGAAAGCTCCTCTGGTGGGGAAGTACTGCGGTAAAATTGCTCCATCTCCCATCATCTCCAGTGGAAACTCACTGCTGATCAAATTCACATCTGATTATGAGACCAACGGAGCCGGCTTCAGCATCCGCTACGAGGTGCACCAGAAAGGTCAGACTCATGCACACGCACATTGTGTTGTGTTTTGAAAGGTGTACAATCATGCGTAAAAGATTAGAATGTAGTAGAAAAATGTAAACAGTCATATATGTTCTATTCATTACATCAAAAATGACATATTTCAGACCTTTTTGTGTTTTAATGTTGATCAGTATGGCTTACAAATCCAGCATCTCAAATTATTAGAATATTTTATTTCTAGTTTGAGTAAATAACTATTCAAACAGTATTACAGACTGCCACATTCCTAATATCAAGCCACTCCTGAACCAGAGACAATGTCCTAAGAGTCTTACCTAGGCTAAAAGAACTGGACTTTTGCTCACTGCTCCAAAGTCCTCTTTTCAAATGAAAGTAAATTTTGCACTTCATTTGAATCCAAAGTGTCCGAAGTCCAGTGTGAAGTTTCTGCAGTTTATGATGGTTTGGTTTCATGTCGTCTGCTGGTGTTGGTCCCCTTGGTTTTATCATGTCAACACAGCCGTCTTCTGGGATATTTTAGAGAACTTCATTCTTCCATCTGATGAAAAGCTTTATGGAGATGCCCATCAGCTGCCCAGCTGCCTACTGATTTTCACATTACTTTGATTGGCAAGCCAAGTCATGAACTATAAGCCACACTGATGAACAATAAAACAAAAATTTTTTTTGAAATATTTAACTTTAACTTACATTTATTACTTTAAAAGTAACTGAATTAAACAACTTTTTCATCATATTACATTTATTTGATATGTGACTATAAGTGCATATGTTACCTTCTCTTAATTTATGTTTCTTTATTGTGTGGGAGAGATAGTGTGTCTGTTCTTATGTGACTGAATGTTTGTGTTATACAGGCTAGAATAACACTGATGACAGTTTCTGCATTGATGATAACATTAATACAAATAATTACATTAATAAAAAGATTGTCTTTGTACACAGTAAATCTGCCAGGGTTAAATCAACACTATTAGAGTTCAATTAACACTGAGGGTGTCAAAATGTAACACTCTCAGTGTTAATTTAACTCTAATAGTGTTAATTTAACACTGGCAGATTTACTGTGTATTAATGGATAATGGCATATACTGTGAAGTTAACATTACTTCAGATCAAATGGTATGTGTATGAGCATATGTGTACACAAGGGAGGGGTGACTGGTAGTGAGAGATCCCAATATTGTTTTATCCATAAACAATTTTTATGTTATTATGAGGAGTATAAAGATATATTTGGTTCATCGTGAAACTGTGGCAGGACAAAATAGACCATGGTGGGTCGCCATAGTGTAACTAATTAATAGGAAACACTGGAGCAAATACAGATGTGTGTGTGTGTGTGTGTGTGGTACGAACAGGTGCAAAACTCCTGAGGTTGTTTGGTAATAGGCTGTCTGTCCTTGATGTTGTAAGTGACCTGATTTAGAGAATCGTTTAAATAATGGAACCTGTGTGGGAGTGTGTGTGTGTGTATGTGTGTGTTTGTGTGTGTGTGTGTGTGTGTGTGTGTGTGTGTGTGTGTGTGTGTCTGTGGTGCAACATTATAACCACTTGTTTATGCACTGTCAAAAATAAAAATACATAAAACTGCATATAAAAACAATGCAAGAAAATCGATGACGTTTCTGTCCTTGTCAGGCACGGAATGTTCCAGAAACTTGTCAGCTCCCAGCGGAGTGATCCGGACTCCAGGGTTCCCTGATAAATACCCTAACAACCTGGAGTGCACCATCATCATCTTCGCTCCGAAGATGGCAGAGATCATTTTGGAGTTTGAAAGTTTTGAAATGGAGCCTGACAGCTCTGCCCCCGCTGGAGCTGTGTGCCGATTTGACTACCTGGAAATCTGGGACGGATACCCCACAGGTAGAAAAAGGGGAAGCGACAGAGTAGAGATGGCAGAAACAGAGCGCTGGTAAAAATAGCTAGATGTAAAAGGGGAAAATGTCTACATATTCAGTATTTTTGTCCCTTAAACGACAAATACAGGAGCAAAAACATTCCCTCAGCAATGTACATTACAATTATAAGTTCATTATTCATACAGACGTAATATAGTTGTACATAAGGGAATGTTTTTACTACCAAGCTTCAGTCTTCAGTAAATCTGTAAGTTAAACACTGCCGTAGTAATTATGATACCAGTGCATTTATTGGGACTCTCACTTATCTTGATCAGGCAGGATGAATGTACTCATCTGTAAATAAAATGGACTGTTACTTTACATGAGAAGCTTTAAATAACAGACTAAACATTATAACATTCACCACAATTTCTGCATTTCTGTCTAAATGACACTGAATGAACTCACTGCTTAACTTGCTTCTGTTGGAGACTGAAATGCTAGGGAGTGGTTAGGTTTATATGTTATTTTGAATATTTTTGAAAACGTTCCCACTTATGTAAAAAAAAGCCTTTGAATCTCAGTCAGATATGGGAAATATGCTCTTAAAAGCAACACGCGCACACACAAACACACACACTACACATTCCAGGGTGATTAATCTGTCTATTATTTGCCTGTACTGATCTAGACTAATAACAGAAAAGTGAGGGAGAACAGAGAGAAGCAGTTTATTGTCACTTTGAATTCAGACTCTTGCTCTGAAGTTAACCTGTGGCTGAAAGCCTAAATTTCAACCTCGCTTTTCTTTTCGCTCTTTGTCTTTCTTCTGTCACTTCTGTCCTTCCAGTTGGCCCTCATATTGGGAGGTATTGTGGTTCTCGCAGTCCAGGCCGAGTCGTGTCGTACACTGGGATTCTGTCTCTCTCTATCCACACTGACAATGCCATCATTAAGGAGGGCTTCTCAGCCAATTACAGCATTCAATCCAGCCCAGAGCCCGTTCAGGACCAGCAAAGTTAGTACTGCTCATTATCACTCAGCTACATCTACAAAAACACATGCACACTGTTTACTTGATTGTAATGTGTACATGGGTTTCAAATGGATAAGATATATTGCATCAGCATATTTTTTATGTTCACTTTGTGTTTGAATAAATATATATATATATATAAAACCAAAAGGAGAAATCTAAATAATTCTACAATATGATTACTTAGTGGTTATATGAGTGTAAATGATTATATATTGGCTACCCACACTGATATATTTAAAGGTTATAATAAAAATAGATGGAAGTATAAGCTTGTAGCTGTCAAATCGTATAATATTGTTTGTTTCTTAACTACAAAAAAGCCATGCAATTGACTGAATGTGTGTGTGTGTGTTACAGATGAGTGTATGCATCCGCTGGGTATAGAATCAGGTGAGATTAGTGATGAGGCAATTACAGCCTCTTCCCAGTACAACCCCAGCTGGTCTCCTCGCCGCTCACGTCTGAACTTCCCCAGTAATGGCTGGACACCATCAGAAGACTCCACTAGAGAGTGGATACAGGTACATTATTATTAAATGCTAACAAATATATGCACACACATACACACCATCAAAGACATGTCTGTACACAAACAGGCCTCATTTATTGAGACATTAAATGCAAATTGTGAAATAACAGAAGCAATTTTATTGAAATTGTAAATTAAAGCATCAATTTAACATTTTAATCCTTTTAACTACACAAATTGCAAAAAAATGTAATTATTTTAAATATAATGAATGGAATTTTACTATGTTTAGTTCACTGAATGTATACACATTAATACAAATTATTAACTCGTAGCATTGACGGATATACTCTCACTTTAACACAATTCACCATATGCAGTTTTGCACAGGAAGCAAATGGCCAGTTATGTGAGTTGAGCTGCAGTCACACTAGAAGTTTGGCCTTTGTATCAGCTTGTGAAATAGGCATGGCCTGAGGATGGGCCAGATCCTTGGAGAGGAAAAAATCTTCCATTGTAGCAGTTAGTAAAGTTCTCCAGCATAAACAGTAAAACACACCCTATAATGCAGTCTTTGGACTGTCTACATATGAAGCTGTTTAACTTTTCTTTAAACTCAGTATGTAATAAATGTTTAAATGGTCATGCTTAGAGCTGGAAGTGGTGTAGCCTCCATTTCGGATCTTCTGGGCAGCTATACAAATGCAGCCAAAGCTGTAATGGTCACACTATTGGCACCAAAGCTGAACTTGGCGCATAGTTTTGCTTGTGAAATTTGTTCTACTTGGAAGCCAGTGTCCAATCGCCTATCGTGGCAAATTCCATTGCTTGCTAAATTTCCCTGACAGATGCCTAGTGTGACCAGCCCTTTAAGCAGACGTTTGGTGTTTGGGCTTCTATTTAAAACAACATAACCTTAACATCTGCCAAGACTAACCAAGCTAACCTAATGCTGATTTGTGAATGTAACACTGAAAAAAAAACCATCTCGCAGAGTCCATCTTTGGCATAAATGACGAATACATTTTATACAATTATTTCTGCCAAATAGCACAGCTGCAGACTATAGACTAGAGCTCTGAATTATGGACTATAGCCTAAAAAAACAAACAGAATACTCATGTCAACAATTTTACTTTCCTTTTTGAATCATTGGCTGTAATTTGTATTAAAATGCAGTCAGGTCACTTTCCTTCATGGAGCTTTTATGAATTATATTTGCTTTATAAGAATAGGTGTAGATTATATCTGTAAACAGTGAACATTTTGAGAACTTAATGGTGTTTTATTTTGCATACCAAATCATTCTGCTCGTTTCCTTTATGAGGCCTAACAAAAGAATTAGCATACAGGCAAAGGTTTGGGGGAATTCTGGAGATATGATTAAATTTTGTTTCTCCACATACAAAAATGAGAATATTCTGAAAATTTCATTTGTGTTCATAATTTAATTCTAAAAAGTAAATTGTCATATATTTTATATTCATTACACATAAAGTGACCTATTTCAAGCCTTTTTATGAGCCTTATGACAGTTTTCCTTTTTGAATGAGCTTTTTCACAGTATTCTCATTTTTGAATGTGGCACTGTACACTTGTTAAATGATTCAGACCTACTCATAGGTCTCCCCTTAGCAATAAACTGAAAGTTTTGCCTGTTTGTGTGTGGGTGGTAAGGGAAAAAGAAGCCACTGCATTTGTCAAGATAGAGTGCCAAGTTCTGGGTCTGGTTTCACAAGATCAGCCTCCCTTCCCAGAGCAAATTGTTCAGATGTTTGTGTGTGCACATGTATAATTTCACGTGTGCATATTCATTTAGATAATGAGTTTATGGTTGATGTAGAATAAATAGCTATAGTAATAATTAGTATATGTATAGGAATATTGTGTGTAATAGGAGAATAGTATATAATACACATTATACACACGTCAATAAGAAAAGGAACAGTACATGTCAAGGGCTTCTGTTAATATCTTATTTCAAAAAATTAAAAATAGTGTAAAAAAAATCTAAATCCAAATAATCTAAAAAAAATAAATCAAGATAAAATGTTCAAATAAAAGTTGCTTGAATTTAAAGTTGTCGCCGACAATTTAAAATCTACATGACCAACTTTTTTCTGTACATTTATAACAAAAACCTAAAAAGATTTTAATTTAGCATTAATTTAAATATTTTTATTACTGTGTATTATTTTTAAAATCTACATGACCAACTTTTTTCTGTACATTTATAACAAAAACCTAAAAAGATTTTAATTTAGCGCTAATTTAAATATTTTTATTACTGTATATTATTTTTAAAATCTACATGACCAACTTTTTTCTGTACATTTATAACAAAAACCTAAAAAGATTTTAATTTAGCGCTAATTTAAATATTTTTATTACTGTATATTATTTTTAAAATCTACATGACCAACTTTTTTCTGTACATTTATAACAAAAACCTAAAAAGATTTTAATTTAGCGCTAATTTAAATATTTTTATTATTATGTATTATTTAAGCATGTTTAGCTACTCACCATGTTTACTTAATCTGTGGTGAAAGTGGTGATTTCAGAACACTGGACTGATACTTTTAATGGAATTGATATTGATCATGGAATTACTTAGCTGATCCATTTGCTACAAAGTGTAAGTAACCCCGTACACACACACACACACACACACACAGGGGGTGGTATGTGTTTTTTTCTAACTGTCTTGATTGACATGTTATGGTTTCCACTGCTGTAGACACAGGGAGGGTTTCCTTCCATAGTGAAGACTTATTTATAGACGAGCGTTGCATTAGGCTCACATTAGGCTCCAGTGTTTCTGACGCAACCAGGAAAACAGGCCTCCATCTGGAGAACACATTCGCCATCTGAGAGACAATGTCTTTCAGGTTAAAAGGATGGAGAGAGAGAAGGAGAGGGAGATGAAGCAAATGTTCTGTGAGAACTGGGTAGATCAAGCCAGTTGTGTTCACACTAATTAGCTAACACTGATTAGATTGGACTGAGTTAATGAGGCTGAAGTCAACAGATTGACCCTTCGAGTGGATTTTATTGAGTGGCGTACTCCTGTCTCTGTGTGTGTGTGTGTGTGTGTGTGTGTGTGTGTGTGTTAGATAAAGTCAATACCACCATATATCTGTATAAGACAATGTTGTGTTTTCATAATACATCAGATTAAACTGTTTAATTGGCCTTTATTGTTTTAGAGAAAACATAGTCACTGTGTTATTGTCCTGTTTGCTTCTTTACCCTATATATAACTTCAATCACCATATTTAGATACATATCTTTATTGTGATTGCTCAAAACAATGAAATTTTGTTGAAGGAATCTTCCAGGTGCTGACATAAATATAAATACAATTAAAATATAATAAAAAGTACACAAGTAATAGGATAATTAAGGATCTGGCATATAACTTCAATACTAATGAAGATCTGGTGATGAAATTGTGATGAAATAAACCTCAATCTGTGTAAAAAAAAAGACAGACATGCATAATTACAGTGCAGGTAGACAGGTGTTTACTTCTGATGACTAATATCTGCGGCTGTCGGAATGGAGGCCGGCGCCTGTTTATGTGTCGCCATTGACTAAATGCTGGTTCAGTGAGAGTCCTTAGTTATCCTCGTGGACACAGCATGGGACGTTGTTTATTTAACCCTGAGAATTGTGCAGCTACTTCGATGGCACATTTTAATGACTGTGTTTGGCAGGGAGGCATCATGGTAGGATTAATTGTAAAGTCTTCACATGTTTTGCCCCCATGAGACTGAAGACCACTGTAGTCTGATGTCTCCCAGAATCCAAATGTGACCACATTCTGTCTGTCTGGCTTTGGCTCTGGCTGTTTCTTAAGAAAACAGACCAACAAGTGGGTCATCTCAGCGGTGCATTCCTTTTTCCCTCCACACAGACACACACATGCACACAAAGCAATATCCTGTTTTTCACAGGAAGAGGTCTTTCTGTTTGTCTGCGGTACGTTTGGTCACAGTGCGTTTGTGAGGGTCCGTGTCCGTCCTGCCATTGTTCTCTCGTTAGTGCTCTTTAAGACTCGTTAAGAGTCGTTAAGCTTGTTAATGGCAGCTGTGTCCAGCTGGATGCCCTACTGTCACTGACTGGCGCTGGCCGCCGCAATATTGAATAGTCATTAGATCCTCAACGTCTCGGTGAGAGCAAGAGAGAAATTTGGGTTGAAACCAAGTCAAGAGAGAAAGAGAGAGAGAGAGATGTTGCTGTCTTTGCCAGTAGCGCCTGCCAAACTGAGGCCAGTGCCAGACTCTCAATCAGCTATTTATACATCTTGCTCCAGCACCAGGGCAAGTTCCATTTGTCACAAAGTATCCCACATAAGGAGTCCAGACAGAGGCCACTTCAGAACAGCATAT
This sequence comes from Crenuchus spilurus, assembly GCA_036984385.1. NCBI lineage: Eukaryota > Metazoa > Chordata > Actinopteri > Characiformes > Crenuchidae > Crenuchus > Crenuchus spilurus. The sequence goes on along the minus strand of BRDA01005822.1, from coordinate 53,218 downwards.
TTACTGTCAGGACTAATGCAGCTAATATTATATAATCAATTGAATTACCTCATTTACAAAAAGATCAGAGCTGGAGGTGAAAATTAAGGTTAATCTTGTTTATAAGTACATTAAATTATCAGCAGGTTTGAGTACAGACTTGCAATTTTTCTTATTATTTTGTCAAGAAACTGTCAAAACAAGTAAAGGAGGGTGTTGGTTTTCTCAAAATAAGTTTGTGAGGTCCCGAGTGGCTTAGCAGACTAAGGCTACTGTGATAAGAGGATCGCCAGTTTGAATCTCGATCAAGCCGGGACCTCGAGAGAGCAGAATTGGCCGTGCTCTCTCTTCGGGTGAGCAAGATGGCGTACTACAAGCCGTGTCAACTGACTCAGGTGTCTGCCGGATGACCCACTGGGGATCTGCGCTTTCCTCCGAGTGTGCTAGCTGCCCAGCGGCAATGTATCACCAGTGGTTCGGAATAAAAGGGGCTTGACGTCACTGGTATCGAAGGAGGACTGCTCGTCTGCCCCCTTCCAAGAGATTCAGGGGCAATGCAAGTGATGGAGAGAGTTGATAAAAGGGGCGGGTTAACTCTTTTTTCTGTTATTCACTAGACTCGCCCCAATGTTCCTTTTCAGCAAACCCCAAAAAAGACATTTTTTTGTGAATTTTTCTTTCCCAAAAGCATTTTAAGCCAGAAATTTGAAAACCTGCCCTGTCAGCCTGCACTGCGCCTGTGTGCTGACTCAGACTCTTAAAAAATCATACTGTATCATTGCAGAGTTCTGATAATCAGAAAACTGATCATACATCAGAACCTTGACTAGCTGAGTCACTGTAA
>BRDA01005822.1:29560-51400 GCA_036984385.1 Crenuchus spilurus | reverse complement strand
CCCAAGTAGGATGTCGTTCTATTACTGGGTTTTGTAGTCAGGTTCGAGACGGTCTTGATGGAGTCCTTTTTCCTTTTTCCTGAGGTAGTTCTGGCAGAGCTTGGACTGATGTTTTGGGTCATTATCTTGCTGTAGGATGAACCCCTGACCAACTAGGCGCACACCATAAACGTTCTAAAACTTTTGACCTGTACTGTATATGTTATTTATTTTATTAAGCATGCACCATCATTCATGATATGCAGACTTTTTTTGGCAAAAAATGGTTAAAGATGGCACTTCAGATTTTCACCGGAAAGAGGATAGAAAGCCAAACATTTTAAACAGACATATTTTAATGAAATATGCCTTAAAATATAGGCACATGGAATTAAATAATTAAATGTCTACACTTTACAAAGGAGTTAATGGGAATGAACATTAACAACCATGATTAAAATATTTTAAATAGCATGTTTAGCTTGTAATCAGAAAATATACATAAATAAAATAACATTTCAGTTTTGCATCACTAACATTTTTAGAATCACCAGGGATTGTAGACTATACTTAGACTCCAGATCATTAATGTTGTGCAGTTGCTAGTTAACACACAGATCAATATTTCATTAGCTTCTTAGCTCATAGGTTTACACACATTAGAATACACAACCCCATGTTCACTTTAATTAATAATAATCAGTTTCTTAAAATTACTTAAACACTCTTTGTCTTTCGCAGGTGGATCTGGGTTTTCTCCGGTATATCTCAGCTATAGGAACCCAAGGAGCTATCTCTAAAGAGACAAAGAAAGCCTACTATGTGAAGACCTACAAAGTCAGCATCAGCAGTAATGGAGAAGACTGGATTATGCTGAAGGATGGCACAAAGCACAGGGTACAAGACATATATACACAAAGAGTATATATATACTGTTTATATATATACTGTATAATGTAATTGTTTAAATAGAAACCAGATTGGATATGATGTGGGTGTTTGTTTGATATGTGGGTGTGTTGTCTCTCTTTTAGGTGTTTTTTGGTAATCAAAACCCCATAGACGAGGCGCGCGTCATCCTTTCCAAACCAATCCTGACACGTTACATACGCATACGACCTCTGACCTGGGAACAGGGCATCTGCATGCGCTTCGAACTGTATGGCTGCAAGATATCAGGTACCAAAATACACAGTTATCACAATATCAGCACCCAGCAAAGCTGACAGATTTAGAATGTTTTAAAAATGATGTAACTAAAGCGGGAAATCATGAGTCAGCACAGTGAGAAACAATAACCTTCACACACAGTCTGTGTGTGTGTGTGTGTGTGTGTGTGTGAGAGAGAGAGAGGCTCACCTCACTCAGTCCAAATGCAGCATTCATAATATCCAACAAAATTCCCAATAAGTATCTTAATATCCAGGAAGTCCTGCGACTGTACAGCAGTGCAACCTCCATGTATGCTTCAGTTAATAATGATACATTTCTTTCTCTCTCTCTCTCTCTCTCTCTCTTTCTCTCAGACTTTCCTTGCTCCAATATGTTGGGGATGGTCTCTGGTCATATTTCGGATGCTCAGATCTCAGTGTGGCCGGAGGTGGAGAGAGGATGGTTGCCTGAGCAAGCCAGGCTGCTAACCGGTCGTTCTGGCTGGGTGTCTCCAGTACCACAAAGCACTACACATACCCCGTGGCTAGAGCTGGACCTTGGGACCAGCCGCTGGGTCAGTGGACTCATCCTTCAAGGGGGGAAGCACCGGGAAAAGAGTTTGTTTGTTCGACGCTTCAAACTGGGCTACAGCTCAAATGGATCGGACTGGAGCTACATGCTGGAGGAGGGCAGCCGAAAAGCTAAGGTGCAAAGGAGGGGGAAGGTGTTTGATATGTTGACAAATTGTCAGACACAGCAGAGTTGCTGAAGACATTAAACACTATGTTAGCTCACTGTCCACTCTGTTAGACACACCTACATTGTTGGTCCACCTTGTGGGTGTGAAGTCAGAGACAGTAGCTCATTTGTTTCTGCACAGTTTGGGTTGATCATCATCTACATTGGTGGTCACAGAGGTGCCTATAGGATGTTGTTGGTTGGGTATTTTTGGATATAGTTTTTCCTATTTTCACTCCAGCAGTGACATTAAGGTGTATAAAAAACATCAGCATCATCTGATCCACTTGAACCAATGCAACACACATTAACACACCACCACCACCACCACCACATCAGTGTCACTGCAGTGCTGAGATTATCAACCTGCTCTGTGGGGGTCCTGATCATTGAAGAACAGAATGAAAGGAGGCTAACAAAGTACACAGAGAAACAGATGAACTACAGTCTGTAATTATAGAACTACAAAGTGCACCTGTATGATCAGTGGAGCTGATAAAAATGTACAATGAGTGTAGATACATACACTATATATATATACAGGTAGTCCCCGGGTTACGTCATCCCCGAGTTACGATGTTTTGTGGTTACGAAACATCTCCCATTTACTGTATAAAGCCTTTTTTTCATGTTTGGTGTGCGCGGCAGAAGAATACACGGTTACGCGGCTGTTTCCTTTCATTATTAAACGTATTTTATGTGTGTTTTTTGATAATTAGTGTGTTAGGATAGGATAAGGAAGAAATTCGGTTTACGACGCGAACGTAGGAACGGATCAACGTCGTAACCCGGGGACTACCTATATATATATATATATATATATATATATATATATATATATATATATATATATATATACATAGTCTGTGCATAATTAAGCACAAAATATACAAATACACTATTTGTAAGTGTGTATTTGTTCAATCACTGCTATATGCATAACAACAGTTCTGAGTACACGTCCTATATCTATAGATGAAGTCTGTATTTTTACATGGGATCGTATTCCATCTTCTGCAGAAATGATCAACCACAGTTGATCAGTATTATTTGAGTTGTGAACCATTTTCAAAACAGTGATATTAACCTTCTGGTTGCTTGTTAGATTTTGAGTATGACTATATCAGATACAGTAATACACCGTCTACATGTGCTTTACTGCTTAGTAAGTACTTTACTTTTGTACCTTGTAGGTGTACCAGGAGACACAAAAGCTCATCTTTTTGTGCCAGTTTATAGGTAAAAACAACTGCAATGCTCCTGTACCTTATAGGGTAATAACTCAAATGGGTGCTGTGTTAAGAAAGATCTATTACACATAGTTGTGCTCCTATGATGCTCCCTTTCCACTGGTAGATTAGGTAAAGGGAAATTTGTGATGCAGCAGAAAGGCAGGTAAGCAAAAGAAATGACTTATTTCTTATTTATTGTATTCATCAACTCTCCATCTCTCTGCAGGTGTTTTTAGGAAACCAGAACCATGACACCCCTGAGGTGCGTTCTTTCGATCCACGTTTGATGCGTTATGTGCGGGTGTATCCTGATCGCGGTACAACTGATGGCATGGGTCTCAGATTGGAGCTGCTTGGTTGTGACCCAGAACGTGAGTTACAAGCAATATCCAGAACAAATAGCACATGTCCTAACCCAGTTGCCTCATATTCATCAAATAAATGGAAATAAATGTTGAATCGTTTTCTGAAAAAAAAACAAATCATGCAGCTTTCACAAGCAGCCACAGCACCGAGGTTCTCTTGCAGGCATTTTTCAATTAAATATGCAGTATACACACACTTCAGCTATGTGAGTTTGATCATATAGAAGCACCAAAATGGATAGGACATCACATTTTTGCAGACATTAATTTTATAATCAGATCTCAATCAGATGCCATTAATTCTATAAATGAACCTTCTGTTCTAGAGACCACCACTCCTCTTCCTCCGACCACTCCTATTCCTGCCACCACTCCAGTAACAGAAAACCACAGCACTCCAGAAGTCAGCCCAGCCTTTACTACCTCTGCCACGTTGATGGAGGACTGTGACGATGAATCAGGAAACTGTCACAGTGGAACAGACATAACTGAAGACTACAAGCCAACAGGTGACACAAACACTCCAAGCAACATCTACAAATACAAATACATCAAACATCCATAACATTAAAATGACCTCATTTCTTTACTCATCCATTTTATTACACTTACCATGCAGGTGCACCACACAGCAGGTATTATTTTGGTGATCATTCTCAGCACTGCAGTGACACTGATGTTGTGGTGGCGTGTTACTGTGTGTTGCTTTAGTATGCATGGATGATCAACCACCCAAATAATACCAGCTGTGTGGTGCATCTGATTTCTACAGTCTGTAATTGTGAAACCACAAAGTTCACCTATATGGTAAGTAGACTTGTTTAAAATGGACAATGAGTGTTTAAACAAGGTCATTTTAATGTTACAGCTGTATACACACTCCATACTTCATTATAACTATGTGTGTTGTGTTTTGACAGTAGGTACTACAGTGGAGGATCCAGTATTGGAAGAAGACGTAATACCAGGTGAGAAACATTCTCACTCATACTTACAGTATTATACACAAATACAACTCCAAATATTAATATATATAAATAAACAGTATTCATGTCTGGTCTGGTCAACTTAATTGCATTTGCCTGCAACACATTCCAGAAAAAGTTAGAATGGTAAAGTATTTACTACTTTATAGTGTTGCCATTCCTTCCCACAACACTTATATACCAAATGTTAAAGTCTTTCAGGTGTTGCTTTGTCTCTTTCTTATTGTAAAAACACCCTGAAGGGTTCAACAGTACATGGTTGTCACATTTTCTTTTCAAAATCTCTATCAGGGATAGGTCAGGACTGCCAACAAGACAGTCCAGTACCAGTACCCTCTTCTACAGCAGCCATGCCTTTGTAATGTGTGCAGCATGTGATTTTGCATTGTCTTACTGAGAAATGAATGGACGTCCTTGGTAAAGATGTGTTGTTGAAGACAGCCTATGTTGGTCTAAAATCTCAGTGTACTTTTCAGAGTGTAAATGAGATTTACTGACGCAAAAGAACACTGACACAACATTCTGGATGATCCTTTCTGTCTTTGGTCTCTGGAGCACACAGCTTCCATTTCTTTAAAAAAAGATCTGGAAAACTGATGTGTCTGACCACAATACATTTCCACTATACATTTGCTTCTGAGACGACATAAGTCAATTCCACGTCTGGACATTACTAACATAAGGCTTCTTATTTGCACAGTAATGTTTGAAGTGGTGTTTGTGAATGTAACTGTATTGTAGAGCTTGATAAAGGTTCACAAGTAATCTCTTGCCCGTGTCGTTGTATCAGCTGTTGGTGAATGTTCTTGATACGGTGCCATCTGAGGGATCAGAGTGTCGTTGCACGTTATGCACTGAAATTCCTCCAGATTTCTCGAATTGTTTAATGATATTATGCACAATAAGAGAAATACATTCTTTGAGAACCTTTTTTTTTGTTTTTAAACATTTCAGCAATTTTCTCAGACATTTGCTGACAAAAAATGACAAAAAATATTTGCTCCTCAAAATCTTTAGTGAATATTAATTTTGTACCAAATCATGATGACAATCACCTGTTGATATCACATCTTCGTAAATTTTTTATCTCATTACAAACCCTAAGTTTCCCCTGTCCTAACTATTTTTGAATGTGTTGCAGGCCTGAAATGCAGGAATGGATGGATATTAACAAGTTGAGCAGACAAAATATTGGGTCTTAATGTCTTTTTTTTCATACTGCCCCAACTTTTTCTTATTTGTGGTTGCACAATGCACAGCACAGTGAAGGTCAGTTATTGCTCTGGAATGGGATGTAACCCAAATTCTTTTAATTTTCTGAAACATCCAGAACAATTCAAGACTGTAAAAAAGTTTCTATTTGCTCCTTCAGGCTAAAATTCTTTTTCAGAAGAAAAGGGGCTTAGTACCAGTTCAGAAAACAGAACATTTCTCTTTGTCATTCCTCGAGGCATTCCAGTTTGTGGATATTTGTGCCATTGTGGTGAAGTACCAGGAACAGCTTTCATGCTGGTGGTTTAAGTGTAAATTAAAAACTTTGCAAGTTTGTCATTTTGCGCCTGCAGCATGGGTTTTCCCAAATGGAGACAGGAAGAGAGGGAAAGATTTGTTTTTGTGTTGTGGGATCAGGCCACACACAAACACACCCAACATATCATGTTTGGTGTTCCAAACAGAGCTTGTTCAGTTTCTATTTAGGTCTGCTGTGTAGTCTGGAAATACTTTGTGTTTTTCTGAACCAAATCTTTTGGAGGCACCCTGTCTGAGGTACTCTCTGCACTCGGTATGAACCAGACCGTCCTTCATTGATTTTTCCATGCAAGTACTTAAAGGACTACACTGCCCCTATGAGGTGCTTCAGGGAATTACACCATTCACCCCAAACCTATTTATCATTAAAGTCACATACGCTCTGCTGTAAACAGTACCCAAACGTCCTTGGGCTGTTTGAAGCTGTGTGTGAGTAGAAAAGGTGGAGAAACAATGAACTAAGAGGTTGAAGAAATCATTTTCATGTAACTCAGATACAGTAGGCCTATTCTTTTTACTATACAATCTGGTGACCAATTCCTGTCACTGTTGCCTTGAGGTCAGCTTAAGAGTCTGGACACAGATACCTGTAAAGCTGACTGTTTTAAAAAGCACCATAAAAATTAGAAATGTACCGAAATGAAAATGATTGGCCAAAACCAAACACATTTCTTTTTATGTTTCATTAAGTTTGCCACTTTTTCTAACCACTGCATAAATTAAATAAGCTGAACGTAGCAACAGACAAACCACCAAAGCACAATATGGCTTAAATTAGCCAAAGATTTTTAACAGAAACACTGAAAGTGTGTTTTTGCCATTTTCAGCCAAATAATTTTGGGTGCTGAATATTCAGTGCATCCCTAATAAAAATACATTGAACTGATTTGAAAAACTCTGCAGTATGTTCACTACAAACAAGGGATTCAGGCTTTATTAAGCAAAATGACATAAAAGTACTGTAGAATTCATTTGTGCAGTAATACTAAGCACTGTTTCTGTGTATTTGTGCCTTATGTAGAATTTATTTGGTTTGCCTGCGATTTTGGCTGGGCTGACAACCCCTCCTACTGTGGGTGGCTTCTAGAAAGCATCGGAGGAGCTGATTGGTTCATACAAAGCAATGACATACCTTCTAATCATCAGCTGCCAAAAGTGGATTACAGAGGTGAGATATTACTCAACATTCATGCGATAATTGGTTCAAAGGTAAACTGTTAAAATATTCATATATAATATTAACATTTATATTAATGTTAATACATATACTGTTAATCTGTGTTATTATTTATATGTTGATTGCATATTACAGTCCATAGTAACTTGCACAATGTTACTTTTTCCAGTTTCAAGAAATGTTTACATTCCACAGAACAAGACTGCTTACAAAAGTAACTTTTCAAATCAAATTAAAATGATATCATCACTACTTAATGCTTTTGATTTAAAGTTCAGATTGAACATTTTGGAAAGAACTTCCCCATATGACCTATGAGTGAGAAATAATTACTATCAAATTACACATCATACTTTATCAGTGACGTCTAAGAAGAGTTAAATGTAGAACATTTTATTATGTCTGCTCATCATTACTTATGTTTGACTCTCTCCAGGGGAGCCAGGAAACTTCATCTACACTGCTCTGTCCACAGAGACGGGGGAAGAAAAAGAAACAGAAAGAAAGGCAGAGAAAGAAAGAGAAAGAACAGAAGAATCAGAGAGAAAGATGGGGGAAGAAGGAGTAAGGGCACTAGAGAGAGAAGGGGGGTTAGCACGGTTAGTCAGCCTGCCGGTTACGGCTCCGGATGAAGACTTGTGTGTATCTTTCTGGTACCAATTCAGTGGAGAACACCCTGGTTCTCTATATGTTAGACAGAGAAGAAAGGCAGGGGGAGAGAAGGAAGGGCAGAGGGGAGAGGAGCAGGAAGAAAGAATAGAGGAGGAGAGGAGGACAGAAGAGGAGGTGCTGCTGTGGAAGATGGACAGGCAGGAGAACAGACGCTGGAAAGAAGGAAGAGTCCTGATGCTCCGTGCTGACACACCATATCAGGTAACCATGAACCATGATAACCCTAGATTATGTATCAGTATTAACATCAGATGGATATCAGTAGATGATGCTGGATGAGATCTCAGAGGGAATAAAGAATTCATCAAGTGATGTTAGTGTTGTTGGTTTTATATTTCTTCTTGTTAGTAGTTAATGAGACACTTAGATGCTCAGCTTTGGGGGGGTAGGGAGTGATTGGTAACAGCCTATTCTCAGCCAATACCACATAAACAGAGTGTATTATAAAGTAAAACATAATTGTTTCTATTCATGTGGAAATTCAACATTTTATTCAAGTTCAGTGGTGATTGACAGCTTGTGAACACAAAGGTCACACCAAGAGCAATACATGTAGTAGTCCACAAGGTACCCAAGGTAACTTCATTCCACAATTAGGAGAACACTGAACAACAATGGTGTGCGTGTCAGAGTTGCAAGGAGGAAGCTGCTGTTCTCCAAAATGAACACTGCTGACTCTGCAGTTTGCTACAGATCACATGAACAAGTCAGAAGGTTACTGGAACAACATTTTGTAGACGGATGAGACCAAAATACACAATTTTGGTTGAAATAACAAGTGTAATGTTTGGAAAAAGGAAAACACTGCATTCCAGCATACAAATCTCCTTCCATCTGTGAAACATGGTGGTGGTAGTATCATGCTTTGCTGCATCTGTACCAGAACAGCTTGCCATCATTTATGAAACAATCCATTCTGAATTATACCAGCAAATTCTAACATCTGTGCATCTGTCTGTGAGCTGAATCTCAAGAGAATGTGGGTCATCCAGGAAGACAATGACCATAAGCACACACTTCATTCTACCAAACAATAAAGAAGAAAAAAGTTCATGTTTTGGTCAAAGTTCTGACCTTAATCCAATGGAAATGTGGAAGCACCTGAAGAAGCAGTTCATGGATTTCTCCAAGTTGTGCGGGACTGATCAACAATTCCTCATATTTTATTTTCCTCAATAAATAAATGAGCCTAATATTTCTGGCTCATTTATTTGATTTTTTTCACTTTATCTACTTTTAGAGCTAGTGTGAGAGTCTGATGAAGTTTTAGGTCAAATTTATGCAGAAATATAGAAAAATCTAAAGGGATCACAAACTTTTAAGCATCACTGTATACTTGAATCAAGTAAATTCAATACAAATAACAGTATTTCAGTGTAATATTACCATTAACATCAGTGTATTTGTGTATTTGTTAGGTTATTATTGAGGGTGTGGTTGATGGCACATCGTCTGGTCATATCTCTGTGGATAATGTAAGAATTGTCACCACCATGAGTCCTGAGGAGTGTAAGGGTAAGCCCCAGCCATCTCTGATCTTTACACCTTTAGAACCTCTTAACTTCCTTCATAACCATCCATTCAAACCTGAACATTGTCTTCTATCACTCTTCTTTTCAAAAATGTTCAACTTTCTTGTCTAGATCTTCTCTAATGCAGTAAGATATCGCCCCCTGTTGGTAGTGCCACATAGTGCTGTCTCAAATACAATACTTTGGAGGATACAGTATGTTAAAAGTGTGTGTTTTTTCTGTGTATGTGTTTCAGATCCAGAAGAAGATAACCCTGAGATTGGTAAGTCACCCACTGGAGTCATGTCTAAGCTATAAACTCACAATCTCACTTAAAGGAATTACATGGTGTTAGCTGATATATCAGAGCTGGGGATCTTGCGCTTTCCTCTGAGTGTGTTGGCTGCCTAGCAATGATGTATTGATGATGTTAAAGAGGTGGTGGCTGACTTCACATGAATTGGAGGAGGCGTGTGCTAGTCAGGGGCATTACAAGTGATTGGGAGAGTCCTAGGCGATGGGTGGGTCTATCACGACATTTTGGGGAAAACTGGGAAATTAATTAATTAATTAATTAATTTAAAAAAAGAATCACATGTCAAAAATCTAATTTTCACAACTGCTGGCCTTCTATATATAGTTGAGCTACAAGACTAATACAGTATATTAAACAAGTCATGGAAACATGCATCCATCAGATTAGCTTCCTTTAATGTAAATCCCATAATCCATATATTCATAATCTACATTTCATCTTATCTTATATATATAAGATAAGATGATGCTTTATTAGTCCCACCATGAGGAAATTCACAGTGTTAAATGCAGCAAAGGGACAGCTGAGTACAGGCTTAGGCTACATTGCTGTGTTTACAGCTCCTTCTCTCTCTACAGTAGAGTGTGATGAGGAGGACTCTGAAGACTCAGTTTGGAGATTTCGACGGCGCGGAGGTTCCATGTTGAAGACTCTGGACCCCATCCTGATCACCATCATTGTGATGAGCGCTGTGGGGGTCCTGCTGGGTGCCGTGTGCGGGGTGGTTCTCTACTGCGCCTGTTCGCAAAACCCCGACCGAAACCTTTCTGCTCTTGAAAGCTATAACTTTGAGCTGGTGGATGGCCTCAAGCTGAAGAAGGAGAAAGTGAGCGCACAGAAGTCTTACACAGAGGCGTGAGGACCGGCCTCGCCTCGGCCGGCCAGTGACTAGACTCATGTTGAGGGGACACTAAAGCTTGCGTGAGGCCTGAGGAACATTTCGTAATGCTGTGGGGTGCTGGTAGTTTGAGACTGAGCCGAGCTTTTCTCAGGATCTGCAGTAAGAGGGACACACCTCCAGAGGGCGCTGTGTGTAAAGAAAAAATGTACAGTCAGTGGTGATTGTCACTTTGTTGGTTTGTCTGTTTTGTTTGTTGTTTTTTTTTATATATATACAAAGATGCTGGTGATGCGACCAATCATGATGAAAGTATTTATCTTCTCTACAAGTTGGGACTTTATCCATTCTGTGGAGTCGTTTTTTGTTTCTCAGTGAAGAAGAAAACAACGTGTGCAGAGAAAGAAACATTGACACATTTGTAGTCTAGAACTGAGCTTTCACTATTTTAGTGCTTTTGTGCCTGTGTGTGTATGAGAGTGTGCATGTGATTTAAAGAGGCTTAAGGGCATGTCAGCATTCGTGTGTGTGTGTGTGTGTGTGTGTGTGTGTGTGTGTGTGTGTGAGAGAGAGAGAGAGACATAACAAAAATGAGAGCATGTGTGAGTTAAAGATGTTTATGTGTGTGTGTATGGCTTGTGTTCCATCCCGATAGTGCCTTTTTACGTGTTTCTGTTGCCTTTTCACACCTGGTCTCACCTCAGTCCTAATCCTCTCAGTCGCGTCACACCCCTGCAGACCAAGAGTCAGATATTCAAATGACAAAATGAACTGGTGCTTCATGAACACTGCCTAAAGGATGTACTGTGTGGTTTTAGAATCTGTTTTAAGCAGCAAGAGATACATAATCACGTCCACATTTACATGTAAATTTATGGTAACACTACTGTAGGTTACTGTTTACATGGCTGCATTTCACCTCATCATGACACTTACTTATGTTAAGCTTATTCCAGTATATACTGTCAAAGTTTACAAAGATAGCAATTTGATTTGTACGTTACTGTCATGATAAGCGTTTTTAGGTGTCCTGTAGCCTTGTGAACAATACCCTACAGTAAGACCTTATTTATTAAGTTAGTAGACACTACAAAAGGATGTACTGATGATAAAGTCTTGGCCTGATGTCAGTAATCAATCTGTCTAAATCTGCCATCGATGATACAGACTGACATTTCTGATTGTAAACATGGCTTACTTTATAAATTTACTTATTCTATGCAGAAACCATTAATGCATCACTAAATATTGCTCAAATTTTAGTATGTAATATGATTTTAATATGATTTCAGTGTAATACAGACAATTATCATGTATCACTACTTCAGAGAGACTTAGGTAGTATGCAGAGAGAAAACAACAATGATACCAAGAACACAGGGACAGTCTGCGGCTATAACTGCAGAGAGGCTGGTCATTTTGCCTTATGAAGATTTTTTTGTGTATTTCTTTCTGTTCTTTCAGAGCTCTAATGAGGTTTCCATTTGCTTCTGTTGAGTAGACAAGGGGACACTTTAGTATAAGGTTTAGTACAGTATTTCTCTTCATGCTGCGTAAAACCCCTGTGGCTCGGATGGTAAGATGTTATCATCATCACCTGATCAGTATCAGGAAATTGTGTCTTTTTTAACAGATGAATATGACTGTGGTTAATTTGCAGTGTTCAGAAGTGAGTGTGTAGAGGAAAGCAAGAGGTGCTACAGAGAGAAATAGACTAGTCTATCATTGCACTGAGAAATGTATTTATATGAGATTTTTTATTTCATTAAATTGTGGGTAAAAAAATAAGTGTAAGTGGCTTATTTTAAAAGTATATATCAGAACTGTCCTTGGCTCTCAACTGTGATCACTGACACTTTCATTATTGGCCTTGTGTTTATTATACAGGTTAACTGCTCCACTGTGGTGTGTTGATTGCTATGTACAACTTGCTAGAGTTGTCTTTCCCCTCTGCCATCAGTAGTCCATGGGGCGCCACTGTTAGGCTGTTTGGGAGGCTCAATGTACGAGAAGGCCATTCTCAGTACAGCTTCACTACAGCGGCTCTAGAACATCCCACAAAGTTAGTGGTTTCTGAGATACTACCACCACCGTGTTTAACACTATTATGCCCTTTTGCACATCAGTCACATCACATCCTTTACCCATGATGATCATTTTACACTCTGCTACAACTGACTAGTGTGCTAGTTTGTTCATGCAACAAACCTTGTCACATGACATCTGACGTCCAAGGCCGAGTTAATTCCAAATCAGGGGTGGTCATAATATTCTGATTTGACTTTGCATACTGCCAGAATACAACTGCTACCAGTTTTATGAATAAACTGCTGCTTATTATAGTTTAAGTTCATTCGCAATCATAAATGTTTCTGTTGTCTAACTTTAAATTTGAAGTTCATTGTTTTTAACAGAGGAAACGATGGAAAGGACAGGAGAGAAAATGCCTTTTTAAGACCCTCTAGCGCCAACTACATCTTGACCAATCTTACCAGACACAGTCAATGTGTTCACTCAATGACTACTACATTCCAAAGAGTGGATTAAATAAAGTTTTTATGAAGTTGTTGCAATGTAACGCTCATGTTTTTTGCGGGGTGGCGGTGGGGGGTGGGGCCAATAATAAAAACAATGTTTTTTGTGCATGCTTTAAACATAATAATAATAATAATACATTTTATTTATAGGCGCCTTTCTAGACACTCAAGGTCACCGTACATATCAAAAGAAAATATAAAAAATAAAAATAAAGTATAAATAAGTAAAAACAGTATAAAAATAAGATTTGTAAATGCAATAAAAACAGCCAATGCAGATGAGATCAAGTCAAATAAGCTAATCTGAACAGATGGGTTTTTAATTTAGACTTGAAGAGTGAGATCAGTGTTGTGAAGATCTGGTGGGAGTGAATTCCATAGCTGAGGAGCAGAGCAGCTAAAAGATCTGTTCCCCATGGTAACTAGACGGGCAGGGGGGACAGTTAAATGAATGGAGGAAGACGATCTAAGAGTGTGGATGGGTGTGGAAATGTGAAGAAAATCTGAAAGATGTGGAGGTGCAAGATTATGAATAGCTTTGAATGTAAATAGAAGTATTTTGTAATTGATGCGTTGAGTAATGGGGAGCCAATGTAATTACTGTAAGGTGGGAGTGTTATGATGAATAGAAGAGGTGCATGTTATAATACGAGCAGCTGAGATTTTTTTACCAGTTGAAGTTTATGAAGAGTTAAGGAAGACCAAAAAAACAAAGAATTACAGTAATCTAAATGTGAGGTAACTAAACTATGTACAACGATGGAAGTTGAGTGTGAGGTAAGGGAAGAACGAAGACGGTTGATGTTATGGAGATGGAAATACGCAGATCTGGTAATATTATTAATATGTGAGGTGAAGGAAAGAGTGCTATCTAGGATGACACCCAAACTCTTTACTTGAGTGGAAGAAGAGATGACAGTTTTCTATGGGGATCGAGAATTTAGAGAATTTATTAGAAGTGGATTGTGTGCCAATTAAGATGAATTCCGTTTTATCACTATTTAATTTGAGACAATTTGAAGTGAACCATGATTTTATTTCAGAAAGGCAGTTAATAAGGGAGGGGAATGAGAGTGCTGAGTTAGGTTTGGTAGAAAGATAGAGCTGGGTGTCATCGGCATAACAGTGAAAGTGAATATGATGTTTGCGGAATATGTAACCATGGGGAAGAAGGTAAATGATAAAAAGGAGAGGCCCCAGGACAGAGCCCTGGGGTACACCAGTGGTTACAGGGACTGTGTTGGAGGTGAATTACTTTAACTGAATAAACTGAGAACGGCCAGAGAGATATGAGCAAAACCAGTTGAGGGGTGTGCCAGTGATGCCAAAAGATGCAAGTCTATCCAGAAGAATGGAATGTGAAATAGTATCAAAGGCCGCACTCAGGTCAAGCAGTAGCCGAATGGAAACCAAACCAGAGTCAGCAGCAAGAAGAAGGTCGTTAGTGATTTTAAGGAGAGCTGTTTTGGTACTATGAAGGGGACGAAAGCCAGACTGGAATTGTTCGTATAAATGATTACAGGAAAAATGAGTATGAAGTTGGGCAGAAACTATTTTTTCTAGAATTTTAATGATGAAAGAGAGATTAGAAATAGGGCGAAAATTTTTTAGGTTATTAGGATCTAAACCAGGCTTCTTAAGTATAGGAGTCACAGCCGCTGTTATGAGAAGAGCTGGAGACAATGAGATAAAATCAGAACTACAAATGCAAAAATCTAAAAAAGCTAATTTTGTTCACTTTTAAAACTCATCTGTGTGGTTCAAATTTTTTCAGCATTTGATCCAGTTTATTCCTTGCGGTATGGCTGTAAAGCATTGCCGGTTTTCATTCAGAAAATGTTGCATCTGGTGGATAATTTTTAACCTAACAAATTTACTGATAGGTAGAGATGGCACAATCACACTGTGTTAAGTTCAACATCTTCTTAAATAAGATATAGTGACTTAAATGTGCTCTAACAAATAGTTGAGCAAAATGTTAAAGGGCTAACACATATGTGTTATAAGTGTGTACTCTAGTATTTCAGGTTGCCGTGGTTCACTAGAGATGAGCGAGGCTTTGATGCTTTGTTCAGTAGAGCACGTTGGTGTTTTGATGGTAGCATAGGCCGAGAGGCGTGGTGTGGTTTCCACTCTCACAACACTTCTGCAACAAAACCGCTGACTGTATGAGTTTTGGTTTTATGCCCATGTGTGCATGTGTTTTGACCTTGTGAACCCTTCACCACTTCCCTAGTGTTAGCTTCACAAGCCTTCCAGCAGCAATGTCATTCTGCTTATTCATGACAGAAGATCTTGGAAGCTTGGGAACAGCTTAGCTTGCAAGTTAAGCTAAAGTGCAGGACAGTAGATCTTCAGACTCTGCATTTAAATTACACTGTGCACAAGATTATGTGTCCTGAAACTGAGCTGTACCTCACAAAAGAGCAGGCCTATATCTCAAGGAACTAAATCTATCTCCAAGTATCTTAAAAATGAAAATGGTCAAAACTTTGTAGATGGGGGACATTGACAAAAGCAGACTTAGAACATGAATAATAAATCTCCAGGAGCTTGGTTGTAAGATGAGTCAACTCTGCCATAAATGATGAAATAACTGTGGACCACATAGCTCTGCATGTCATTCATTCATGCCCTACTTAAACCCCTCCTTTCTATTTACCCCTTTGTGACCCATCACCACCCAATTCTTCTGACTTACATAACATCTCTCATCTCAACTTCTCATTCCTCTGTCTTTCAAAAAAATGGGGGGTGGGGTCTGGCTTCAGGCTCTATAGCCAAAATGGTCAAAACTCCAGCCCAACTTCTCTCCCTTTCTCATACACCTCAATCATTATGTGGTCTTTATCTCACAGATGTCCAACTGGAGACTCTGCAAAAAGCAACAGATCTCCAGAAATAAGGTTGGAACTCTACAAAAGAATAAGTCTCCAGAAACAAGGGTTCATACCCCTACAGTCAATCATATGCTGTACAATCCTCACTGCACTAGGAGCTGATATTAAAGTCTGGGGTGCTAGCTTTTGATTTAGTTTGTGTAAGATCTCAGCCTTCACCCATAAGCCTCAACAGAGTCATTCAGAAACTGTCCCAGTGTCTCTAAAAATAAATAATATGTTCTGCATGTACACAGAGTGAGCTAACCACATGTTAAAAGAGATGATACCACTTGTTGTGGTGAATCATAAAGGCGTCATTAACATCTCAGCAGATTCTTCTAGACAACAATCAGATCAGATCAAGCATCTCATGTCCTTTTGTCTTACGCTCTTCCTCATAAAGAATTTTAGGATAATTTCCATCATGTCTCCTGAGCCATCAACGAGAAGCAATTGAGCAATACAGGTTTCATTTTTAGCTGATAACTCTGGCTTAGTTAACTAACTCTGTAGTGAAGGTGTACTGAGAATGGACTTCTCAGACATTGAGTTTCTCCTAACAGCATAACAGTGGTGCCCCATGGACCATTCATGCCAGAGGGAAACAGAGGTTTGTTCTCTGTCACAAATTAAGAAAGCATGTAGATTACCAGAGCAAGTAGACTTTTTCATGAAGCTCTACCCTCTATGTGTGTGTTTATAGCCTCATTGTTATGGCTTCCTCCAGGTTTTATCAGTGCTGAGTTAAACCTCTGACTAATACTTAGAGACAGTATCTGATGTAGGCCTCGCAGGAAGCTGAGCAGACGTAGTCTAGTACTAGACTCAACACAGCTATGATGCTATACTCACAGCACTGAACAACCTTCTGACTGTAGTACTGATTAGCTACATCACAAGCCTTTAGACTGCCTCGATTCCACTGCCTCCCCAAAATGCATCTCATCAGATTAGCTGAACCCTGAAAACAGAAAATGAAAAAATACATCAGAGCTGTGGGGCCCCACAGTTTTTAATGTACACTTAAACATACACTAAGAATTTTATGATGAATCAGAACATAAACTATTTATACCAAAACTGTAATTCCTGGTTTGCATTCAGACAAAATTTTTTTGCATTTCTAGAGACATGCAATTGATGTTTTTTAGCCTCTTTACCTCTAGAGATAGAGATAGAGGTAAAGATGGCACAATCACATTGAGCTAAGATCAACACCTTCTTCAAGTAGATACAGTGAAAAAATGTCTCTATCTTCAAGATTCAAACACAGCCATACTATATGCGTCAGTTCACTAAACCTGGAATTTTTTGTGTTTTTATTGAATACATAACAGCATCTGCATGTATGTAATATAATACAAACAGTGTACACAATACACAAAAATGTTAAGCAAGACAAGTTTATTTATAGTACCTTTCATACACCAGGGTCATTCAAAGCACTTTACAAATTAAGACATTCGAAGATAAATAATTAAAATAATTAAAAAGCAGAAAAATAAACAGATTAAAAGTACAGAGGTAAATCAGAATAAAATATAAAAGGATAAAACATGATCAAAACAATTAATAATATGTGACCCTGCCAGGGAAAACCAGGTCAAAGTCATTCTTTTTTTTCAAAATTTTTTTTTTTTTCAAAAAGACTTTTTTATGAATTTAAGTTTTCTTTTTGATCAAAATATGTGCTACGATAGATATCTGAGACTGTTATCTTTCATTTACAGCAATAAAACTGAGTGGCTAAGTTATTATGCTAATGTGAGTGACATGATATTGACACAATGTCTCAATAAGTTTCCCAGTGACTTTGGCCTGGTTTTCCCTGGCGGGGTCACAAACTAGTATAGAGGTGGTATTACATGATAAAAAAGTGAAGTGTTTAAAACTAAGCTGAAAGCCTGCTCGAATATAAACGTTTACGTTTTAATATCTAATAGTAGTTTTAATTGCTTTTTTCCTTTTAAAGAGGGTTGCATTCATGTAATTTAATGTTTCAATCACTTTCTAAAGACAACAACACTAAACCTGGAAATGATTCACTTTTAACCGGCCAGGAGCTGTAGATCATTGATTGTTCTTAGTATTTCCGGTGTGGGCGGAGCCAAGACGGAGAAGGCGGGGAGACAGCTCCACGTCCGCTCAGCTGCCCACCCTCACACTCACCACCGACCCAAGGGCGAGCTGGACTCAATACCCTTTGTTTCACTGGTCTCTCTGTTGTCTTTTTATATTTTTAAATTTTCATTTTTGCCATAGAAGAGGAGTATTAGTGTGTTTTCGTATGTTTAGAGCCTTTGTTTTAGTCGTGTGCTGATAAACGTAGCCTGGAGCGAAGAAGAAGAGGAGGCTCTCGTGGAGCAGATTTTACCAAAGAAAAACCATACAGGGGGCAGCAAATGTTGGTTTAATATCCACATTTTGGTCAGCGAACGCTCGTTAAGGTGAGTAAAGTATTTGAGCGAGTTTTGGGGTTACTTCAAGGCTTTTGTTGAGGGCGGATCAAACTAAAGCTTCTTCCCCTGCGGTTTGTTCCACCTTAAATGGTATAGCCCAAAGAAGAGTCAAGACTGTAAGTACCGTACAGTTTAAGGTAGAAGGGAAAAACTTGAGCTTTGGGGACTTTGGGGTGGGGAACGTGGCAGAAGAGACAACATATCTTCGTTGATCTACAAAGCAGAGCTCTGTCTGTAGTTAAACTCGTCCTCTGAGGTGTGGTGGCCACATATGTGTGTTTTTGTAGGCTTGCATTGTGAGTAGTGTTGAGTTCACTGTGCAGATGAAGAATGGCCGCCCGGGCTGCTGAACAATGCTTTATTTGGTAGTTGTTGGTGTGCTAATATAAATATGTCTCAGACCAAGCTCAAGGCGGCCTTAGTCCAGCTCATGAGAGAATCAGATTTACTGGTGTCTATTCAGTGTGTCTCATCAGAACATTATGATTTCCTACCATATAGTAAGAATAGCCACCCTTTCCTTGTTGCTCTGCTCATTATAGAGGTTATCTGGTCCTCTGTGGCACTGTAGCACTCGTCGGATTCGTCGTTCCCTTCTAGCTTCAATGGCCCATGGGGTCTTTTTTTTTACATTTTACAAGACTCCTCATCATTAAAATTACAGGATGAGGGAGTTGAGTTGTATGATGTTTGTGTCGAATGAATGAATATTACACTTATATAGCACTTTACTAATACCCAAGCATGCTTTATAGTCAACACAATCCTTTATGCACTTAGAACTCAACAGCATACAGCGTACTCTCAACTGGAAGAGACCATCCACCTGGAGGACTGCATCAGGCACTAGGGGTGATCACCCAGTGCCAAACTATATCTGGGCATACACAGATTCATTCACACAGTGGTCAATTCTCCTAATCTACCTTGTTTTTGGACTGTGGGAGGAAACCCAGGGAGAACATTGGAAACCACCCAGATGGGGACTTGAACCCAGTGCTGAGTGGTGAACATGCTAGCCACAAAGCTACCATGCCGCTCACACAAGTTCATTTGTGGCTGTGATTATAATTACTCCTTTAATAAGCCTGTATTGTCACAGTGTAAGAAGCCAGTATCTCGTGTTTCTTAAGGATTTTAATTTATTTTACATCTGCAATTCTTTGCCCGGTACACCATTATCAAAAATCATGTCTTTTGTCCTTGACGATCGTTTGCGCTTTGCTCCAACTGACAGGTGTGCTCACCTATTTAACCTGCATGCGACATCCCAGGCCGAGTTAATTTCCAACCAGGGTTGGTCATAATATTCATATATAACTGTGTGTACAGGTAGTGTACATATAATTTAGACAATAAACAGTATATATAATATTTACAGGACATGTAATGTACATAACAGTGTATAACAAGTTTAGGAATGAATATCCAGACAGAGCCTACAATAGGCTTAACAGCACCACTATGAGCAGCCTATGCATAACTTAGGCAAAACGATAGCTGTAAGCAATGTTATCTTATTTCAAGATGAAATGAGATATTTTAAGGAAAATGAAAGGACAGTAAGACAATGAGTCTTTCAAACTTCCCTGCAGTCTTGGTTTTTCACAACAGACCCCACAGCCCTGCCTTTTACTGGGGTATTTGTGATGATGTCTGCTTACATTTGAAATGTTAGGTTTATTTTTGTCCTCGGCTCCTTTCTCCATATCTGGAATTCAGAATGGGTGGCCTGGGATTTGTCAAACTTCTGACTCATCCCCACACGCCCAGTCAGGGGTATCTCAGATTTTCCAAATTCATTTTCTCCATAATTGTGAATATGGTAAATATCCATTTGCGTTTACATTCATTACATGTTTAGTGATGTATTTCAAGCCTGTTTTGATGGTGAGACAGTTTGAAATGTAACATGCTCAAACTTGAAATGAAATATTTTAATCATTTGATATTCTGGATTTGGGATTTTCATGAGCTGTAAGCCAAAGTGATCAACATTAAAGCACAAAAGTCTTGAAATGTCACACATGTAATGAATATAAAATGAGTTTCCCTTTTTGAATAAATGTTTTTACCATATTTACATTTTTGAGCACTAGTATAATATACTTGCACAAATAAAAAGCCAGGAATTTTCAAAAACTTGGACAAACTTTGCACACCGACCACAATAATTGGCTTTATTTGTTATTTTTGCATTTAACATAATAAAACTACACTTTTTCAGACTTTACAGTGAGGTTTTCTTAGGATTAGGACGTCCAAAAAACGACTGAATTTGTGCACCAAAGTAATGCAGAAGCCACAGTATGACTTCTCCTATATGTTAGTATTTTGGGTGTTAGCTTAGTTTTTATTCCTCATGTTTCTAATTTTGCCTGAGTGGGTGTGGCCTGACCACCGTTCACAGACTAGATCATTTTTGTAACGGCTGAGAACTACATATGAATATCAGTTTCACATCACTCTAAAGCTTATTTGTTTCTTCACAGACTGTTTTAGGTACCAGAATTAGCTGGAATCGAACCAAAATTTAGATTTTTGCAAATGATATGGATTTAAACAAGCTTGATGAAGCTTTTTGAAAATGGTTCTGTATAGCCCCCAAAAAGGGTTCTGCTGTATTTATGATTGTAATAGAGGAACCCTTTTTGGTGCACTAGAACTATTTTTGAAAATCTTCTATATATATATATATATATATATATATATATATATAAAAAATCTACAGAACATTCATCAATCTGAAGAACCCTTTCATCATGCTATGGATTCTTTGAGTGTTCATGGTTCTATATAGAACAGTTTTCTTTACTAAAGAACCATCTCTTCAGAGTGGAGGATCCTAAAACTGGCCAAGGTCTACTAAAAATACACCACAGTGCTGCAGAATAGCAGTGTGTATGTGAGATTTGTGGAAGATGTGATGATCCACTGACTCAGGTTTGTGTCTTTAATATGGCAGCATTAATTACAGACAGGCCGTCTCATCTGCTCTGTAATTCCCTCCGACTCCCCACCCCCAACCATACTGACGCATCAGCTCCAAAGCAACCTCCATAACAAACACAGCTGAGGGAGATGAAACACAGCTGGTTTCTCATCACAAAGCAGGTTCGAGTGGCCTGTGACATTTCAGCCACTGATCAGTGACCATATAAGTAATTGCAATATTGTCATTTCTATTTGTTGGTTAATTTGTTCAATAATTGGTTGACTTGCTCACTTGCTTTCTAACTTAGTAGGCAGCTGTTGATACGTAGTAACTGCTTGCTGGTAAGGAGTTCAAGTAAATGCTGTTAAATGTTTTTTAAAGACCCACTGTCTTTTATTTACATGTGTTCGCCTCAATCCTTCAAGTTTATAGTGGTATACACATATAATTGAGAACGCTAATTAATTGTAGTCATCTCGGTCGATGGAGTATGTACTAATTGGGATTAACCTAGGGTCACCAGCAGTGTTG
>BRDA01005822.1:13017-29460 GCA_036984385.1 Crenuchus spilurus | reverse complement strand
TTAACTCTCCACCTTAACAACACGCCTTAACTCTCCACCTTAACAACACGCCTTAACTCTCCACCTTAACAACACGCCTTAACTCTCCACCTTAAACACAAGTCATATATTTTATATAGCACATGATAAAATATAAATGTAAGTGTGAATTATAAACCGTTTTAAATGAATATTCATGAGTGTAGGACGTGAGGTCGTTGTTGCTAGGACGCTTCCGTTTGTAAACAGTGTTTAAAGATGGACGTCAGCTACAGACGCTGCTCGTATTTGTGAGACTTTGGTAAATGTTTTGCTGACAGATTTGGACATTAACGTTAGGACCATGCTGTTCAGTTGTTGGATGTTCTGTAAAACTAGAGACAAACTAGCTTTCACACCATGACACACACATGGACACACTCCATACATGCTCTGAATATGACTGAATATCGAAACCTGGCGTCACTGGAAATGCCGAAGGAACAGACTTGCGCAGCAGCTTTGTTCTGCCCTCTGTATATGTGCTGAATATATCTTGACAGACAGATAAACGCTCTCCTAACATCAAGACTCTGAAGACACTTTGCACTTGTCCACAGGTTTATTGACGTTGCAAGGAAAGGTGAAACTAAAACACACAGGAAAACAATACTCAACAAATGCTCAGCTTTAAACATATGCTGATTAAACCACCATGTTAAATAAATCTCTTGGGTTTACTGTATATTACTGCATTTACCTATTTTTCACATACATTTAAATGTCTAGGAGCAGTGCAAAAAACGTCCACAATGGCAACCCAATCAGTTCCCATCATCAAATATAAAGAAAAATGTAATTTCCCCTAAAAAATTATATATGATGCTAGATAACAATAAACTATAGTTACATACCCACGATGCTATCACTGACGTTAGGATGTATGCAGATCTCACTGGATTGACTGAGATACAGTGCAATTTACCATGTGCTCATGAATGATCTACCATAAGTTACTGATAATGTGGCAGGCTGCATAGACATATTTTCGCTACTGCCACCTACTGTTTCCTCCAATGAACTACAATTAGCTAACATATATCTAACTAAAAATGAACAAAGGCTTATACATGTACTTGTCGCAGTACAGCCATCAAAAAACAAAACAAAAAAACACCTCCCCCCCGACCCAAAATTTTGGTGAAAAAGGATGATCACCAATTTATTTTTTTTACTTGGCATAAGTATGGCTGGTCATTTTGACATTGTGAATGTGTTAAACTTTAAGTCTGGGCAACCTTTCTTTTCAAACTATTGCAATGTGAGAGTGGTGGGGAGAGTGAGTGCCATGTACCCGCCCAGAGAGAGCACGGCCAATTTTTGATCCTCTGGCCATAGTGTCGGCGTGTTAGCCTGCTGAGCCCCTCGGGGCCCATATATATGACCTTTTCCATTTTCCCATTAACATAATTAGTATAATCTGGTGTACTCTCTTATTGGTCAGATTTGTCCATTCTTGGATATGGCTGAGCTTCGTTACTGTGGTCAACAATTAATTAGGGTGTTCATTAGCCGTTTAGGACAGTTTATTGAAGATGCATACATCATAACTTTAATAATTCCAGTTTGTGTTTAGGGATCTGGTCTTGTGACCGGGAGGTCGCCGATTTGACACGAGCAGGTCATAACTGAAGTGCCCTTGAGCAAGGCACCTAACCCCCAACTGCTCCTTGGGTCTTGGGTCAATGTCTTTACAGCCAAAAGTCAATAAAAGCATCTTTGACTTTACTAGTCTTAATAATGACTAAATGATTTTTTTTTATTACTTTCTAATGACTGGAATTAATATTTCCAGTATAAATAAGATTTACTCTTCACTGGGACGAGCTGGCATTTGAGTCTCTCATGCATTATTATGCTGGATCTTTATGTAATAAAATGTGGTCACTGTTGAACTGTTTGTTTGTAATCCTGGACTTCTGGTATCAGAAGAGGATCAACACTTGTCAGAAGAACTTTTTCCTGGGTGCTCATGCCGAGCTTTTGTAAACGGGATGACTGAGCGTGCTCGAGGCCGTGGGATGGGGGTAGGGGGCCTGGAGTGAAGAGAACAGACATGAAATTGCCTGACCAAATATGGATATGCAGGCATCTCTCGTCCTCACTGTCTCTCCTCCTTTTCCTGTGTCTGTGTTGACTCGGGATAAGTGGAATGTTGGCCAGTACGTGTTGATATAAAGAAGGATTCCTGATTAAAGACAAATCAACACCAAACTGAACTGTGATGTGGGGTTGAAAGCTCCTCAAATATACATTGTAATGGAAATGAGTGGATCAAGAGCTTTATTGATAAATAAATAAAGATAAAGGATATTTACTTGAAGGTACTCGGCACTTCACACCTTCCAGAGTAGGAGTTATTGTACTAGATACTCTAAGCATGTCAGGTTTTGAGCTCTGTGGTTGAGTTGAATGTTTTCAGCTGTGCTAGCGCATTTCCTAAAAATAGGAACTTTGCAAAATAAATGTTGTGTCCATAATTTCATTCAAAGGGTCATATTTTAAATTTATCACACACAAAGTGACATTTCGAGCCTTTTTTTGTAAAGTTGATAGTTTAAATAGTAATTTAAACCAAACTGGTCAACATTAAAACCTAATAAAAGGCTAGAAATGCCAGCTTGCATGTAATAAGTATAAAATATGACCTTTTACCTTTTTTAATTAAATTATGAACAACTTTCATCATATTATTTTTTATGTGGCACTGTTATAGTTTAATAAATCATTTATTTTCCTTTTTGTGTCTTTTTTTTGTTTTGATATACTTTACTAATGAGCTTCTATTCATGTTGGTTTTTATTTAGATGGAGGTGAAGGTGGTGTTGATAGCAGCTCTGTTGGGGATCTTCTCTTTCTGCTCAGCTCAACTAGGTAAGTCAATCACACACACACACACACACACACACATATACGGGTCATTTAGGCAAGCTTCTCTAGTTATTTCACATGTACAGATGACCTAAATCAGCAATTTGTTTCTTTTTCATTTTTGATCATTGTCAACATTACAAATAACAACTCTGAAGACTGTCTCTTGTTCACTGGTATTTTTTAAATAGTTATATTTGATGAGCCCTGATTAGTTCAGCAGACTAAGGCGCTGACACTATGATCAGAGGATCCTGGTTATGCTGCATGTAGTCAACAGCTGGGGCTCAAGAGAGCAAAAATTATCCATGGCTGGGTAGATGGTACTCTCTCCTTATCACTACTACATTTACATTTGAGGCATTTAGCGGACGCTTTTTTTTATCCAAAGCAACTTACAATTGCGAATTAGATTTCAGTCGTGACCTGCCCGGGATCGAACTGGCAACCTTCAGGTCACCAGACCAGATCCTTAACCACTAGGCCACGGCTTCCCCATTACTAAGTAATGTCCGCTGGCTCAGGTGTCTGTTAGCTGATGTATCAGAGCTGGGGATCCTCAGAGTGTTTTGGCTGCCCAGTGATGATGCATCAGCAGCAGTTGGGAAAAGGGGCGGAGCCTGACTTCACATGCATCAGAGGAGACCAGTGCTAGTCTTCACCCTCCTAGAGTCAGAGTGATTGGGACGGTGGGTGGTGGGTCGACTGGCTGCTATGAGATTGGGTTTTAAGTAAATAAATAAAGTGATTAAATGACTATACAGTGGTAACCCTACTTACGAGTTTAATCCGTGCAGGAGCCGAGCTCGTTAGCTGGTTTGCTCGTTAGCTGGATGCATTTTCCCCATAAGAATACATGTAATCTGATTAATCCATGTCAGCCGGCCAATATACAGTATACTTTAATATACTAAATAATGTGTTTATATGGGTTTTTAAAACATAAACAAGACGACGACGACGCTCATGTAGGCTGGCAGCTAAGGAGGACAGGAGGACGGGTGTACGTGTATGGCATGGTTACACTTATCATATGAAAAGTAAAATTTATCTAACTTTCTTGTTCACTACCTTTTGCTACCTTAGCATAGCTTTCACTGGACAGCGGTCAAAGGTAATGACTGACTTCTTAAGGTAGCATCTAGGAGATGCTACAACCGACAGCGCCACTAACGGTTGGCGTAGTTGAATAAATTTACACTACTCGTTACTTGGAATTTTACTCGTTACCTGAAACAAAAATATTCCGAGATCTCGACTCGTTACCTGGAATATTCGTTAGTAGGGATGCTCGTAAGTAGGGTTACCACTGTATTTGTGCATTGGACATCCTGACATCACCATCATATATAAATTATAATAATAATATATCTGCTACCAATATTTTGTGCATTCATTCATTCATATATATCACATCATGTAGAATCAGGAGTCTCTTCTGATTTATCACTGTGTATTTATTTATTTATTTATTTATTTATTTATTTATTTATTTATTTATTTATTTATGAGAAATCAGCATTAATTAAAGTCATGAGCATTGATCCACATTATCCTTTAGATCCAAACAGACTTTTTAAGGTTAAAGGCATCGTCAGTGTGTTTTAGATTAGGTTAAACCCTGTGATTTTAAAAGAAGGCAGATCATTGTTGTGTCCTCTGTTGCTGCGGTCTGTTCACTCAGAGGCACGTCTTCCTTATTAAAGAAAACAGCCTGACTTTGGATTGAATTATGTGTCTGGAGAAGGCCAGCAGCACTAATGTAATAATGTCCATCTCTAGATCCCCCCAAAAAATCTCCACAGGCTGTCCTAGCAAGCTTCTACATTCCCAGCAGTGCTCTTTTAGAATGGAAGCCCATGAGATGGATTCATTTGACGAACCTTTTAATTAACTAATGTTCTTGCAGAAGTGGTTGATGTGTAATGATGGTAATCATTTTGTGTGTGTCTGTCTCCAGATGGTAACGACTGCACTAAGGCTTCAGCTCAGTCCTGTGGGGAGTGCATTCAGAAGGGAGAAAAGTGTGGCTGGTGCTCAGATGCAGTAAGTAATACTGTTTACCTAAAGTCAAGTCGAATTTATTTATTTAGCGCTTTTTACAACTGATGTCACAAAGCAGCTTTACAGAGTTAGAACAAAACACAAAGGCCCAGTGAGCAAGCCAGTGGCAAGACTCCTTCAGAGCTGGAGGAGGAACCACACTCGCATGAACCCATCCTCCTCTGATCAGTTACTGATCATCACACATGCTGCTCTTGTAATGTTCAGGTGCACTGATATCGTGACGGAATGTAAGAATGATGATGATACTAATAATAACAGCCATATAAACTTAATTGTGGTCAGTAGAGCATCTGGAGCAGGTCATAGTAGTTGCTTGATCTTCCGTCGGTGTCGGGCCGGGCCGGACCGGTCCGGACCATTGCTTTGTGTGTAGAAAATGGAGGATCTGTATCTTTCTCTGTCAGTGTTTGTTTGTACAGCTTGAACCATGTATGCAGGAAAAACAGTTTCCTGTGGCTAAATGATCTGTTTATCTCGGGCTGTAATAAGTACAGAGGATGTTTTTAATTATGGCTCATCCGCTGTGGACGATTTGTGTCTGATTTTCATTTTGAGGAGCTAAACAGTAGCTGTTATAATTTAATTTGGTTTAAAATTAAAAGCAGTCCCATTGTTATTTGAGCAGTGATTTATTTACTGATATATCTTTTATATTAAACTCAAACTTTAATTGTATTATTTTATATTAAGCATTATTTTTCAAAAGTATATACTTTTGTAAACAAGTATACTAGTGCATCTCCAAAAATTTTAATCGGTTCATTTGTGTTTAATTGAAGTTGAAAGGGTAAATTGACATTTCAAGCCTTTTTTATGGTGATACAGTTTGAATAGTGATTTGCTCAAAGTCTGTCTAAATGCCCATTGAGCTGTCTATCTATTTAGTGTCTATGTAGGCAGCTGTCTAACAATCATCTACCCTTATAAGCAGTGTTGCCAGATCTCGCGATAGAAACAAGCAACCAGCTCTATGAAAACAAGCCCAAAATAAACCCAACTGGCAACCCAACACATTCTGTAAAACAGAGGCCACTTTTAAACAGTATAAAGATAAATATTTATGACATTATACATAAACAACACAAACATTATGCTAAACACTTTTAATATAAAAAATTTGAATAACTTAAATTATTTAATAAATTATTTTAAAAACTTAAATTCTTTGAATAACAAAATCTTTTAAGCTCGGATCAAAAGAAAAGTGCATTTTGCATCTCCCATCTGAGGTCAGAGCCATTCTTTCAGTGCGCTCTCTTTTTCCCCACTCTTTATTATATATTATATATCCCCACTTACTCGAGCTCATTTATATGCTGTTTGGGGGTGTGTGGCTGGTCAACTTGGGCGGGAGCGATTAACGGGGAAAAAAGGGGCTTGTAAGGGACAAACGACTTATCACTCGTCTTTTGCTTTATTATGGGGAGCTGGGAGATAATCAAAGAGTTTCACTCGGAAAGAAAGACAAGCCCAAATAAGCGGCGTCACGTTCAAAAACAAGCCCAAAAGACGCAACCCATGACTCACGAGATTTGCAAGCAACTTTAGAAAAAAACAAGCCCAAAGTCGCTTATAATAAGCGGACTTGGCAACACTCCTTATAAGACATAAATGAGATAGACAGTGATGACATCACTTATTCCCGCCCACCTGCATTTACATACCATCAGCTGTCAAAATGGCCTGAGCATATCACCATCATAGCTCTGCTTAGTTTTTATAGTAATATTAGTACAATTAAGTGGTATCTTACATTTACTGCTTACAAAGCTGCTGGCCATGTCCACTGCATTGCATTGTGGGATTGACTTAATGACTGAGAAAGCATACAATGTTCTCGATATTCTATCCAAGTTCTCAGTAGGCAGCGTTTTATTGTATTTAGGAAATAAATAAATAAATAATAAATATATATATATGATTCAGATGCTTTTATAAATAAACAATATCTAAAACTGTGCCAAATGTATATTTATTTCTATGAAAAGAAAGGTGTGTTAAAACAAGTGTGTGAATTTCTCTGATCTGCTTACCTGCAGTGTACTGAATGTTGTTCTCACACAGACCACTGGGTGGCACTGGTGTGTCCTGGAAATGTAGATGTTTTTTTCAGGGGTAACTAAACTGTTACAGTATGTCTTTACCTTTAAAACAAACCTCTCTCCACTTTGCTGAATAACGTGCTGCTGGTCAGGCTCTAAAAAGGTGACGGAACTCTCACTGGGTTCTGTTTATTAAAGTGTTCCATCTGAGTCATGTTGTAGAATTCAGTCACAGTTAGTCAGCTTCCTGTCAGAACACAGGAAATAAATGTGTTTTACAGTGTTCTGCTGAGCAGGCGTAGACAGCCTTCTTTAGAGGACTTAAAGAGGCTTTTATACCACAGACATGTCCTCTCCAGCTCTGCATATTATACAGATATACAGGAAGAGCCAAATTCTGCAGAGATATGGATTGTTTGTTGTGTATTTTTCTACTATAAGGATTGTTTAATTCAAAAACTATGTCTACATAATTTTCCACATGCCAAGATTGCCATTAAAATTTAACAAATTTAGTTTAGAACTGGTGCTGCTTCTCAAAAAAATTTAATATCATCAAAAAGTTAATTTATTTCAGCAATTAAATTTAAAAAGTGAACCTTGTTTATTATAGATTCATTCCACACAGTGTATTTCAAGTGTTTATTTTTTATGTTAATTATTATGATCTACAGCTATTGAAAACCCCAAATTCTGTATCTCACAACATATATTATTTTATAAGACCAATTTAAAAAATATTTTTAGTACATAAATATTATTCTACTGAAAAGTATGTACAGTATATACACTCAGTACTTGTTGGGGCTCCTTTTGCATGAATTACTGCATCAGTGCAGTGTGGCATGGAGGTGATCAGCCTGTGGCACTGTTGAGGTGGTATGGAAGCCCAGGTTGCTTTGATAGCAGCGTTCAGCTCATCTGCATTGTTGGGTCTGGTGTCTTTCATCTTCCTCTTGACAACAGCTCATATATTCTTTATGGGGTTTAGGTCAGGTGAGTTTACTGGCCAGTCAAGCATATTCTGGTTATTAATCCAGGTATTGGTACTTTTGACAGTGTGCGCAGGCGCCAGGATAAAATTAGAAAAGATAATCCTTTATTAGTCCCACAGTGGGGAAATTCAAGTCACAGCAGCAAAGGGATAGCAAAACCACTCAGAGATAGAAACAGGCATTAGACTCTTGATATTGAAATTATAATGCAACTTATCAAAAACAACTCTGAGGAATGCTTGTCTGATGTACATGGAATATTGCACCTTGGTGGAGTAAGTATTGTACATAAAGCTGAATTAAGTATCACAATATTGTAAATAAATACATTAAAAAAGCTTTTAAACCATGGTTAGGTTGTTCGAAATATATGATGCAGCACAAACCTTAACACTACTCACGGTAAGAGAACTGTTGCTACCAGAATTGTACTGCCACTTACTCTGAACCGCTTAAAACCGGCCCAAGCCCTGCACCAGAGCCGCTTAGCTCTTAAAGTGACAGTGCACCTGTTTTCTTAACATAAACAAATAGTGTTTGAAGACATTTGTATCTACATAAACAGTGCAAGTATCACTTCTAGCTTCTTAATACTGTTAAGCAACATCAGCCGATACATATATACACTTCTCATGAGAGTTTGAACTGTTTATATTTACACACACAGTGCAAAAGAAAAAAAAAAACTAATCTAAGATATTACGATTGCATTAGAATAATGTTATACTTGTATCTGCAGCAGGTTTAATTGGAAACTTTAACATGAAAGTGAAGTAAAGAACATGAACGTTAAGATGTGGATATCTACATACAGAATACTGTGATGTGGCTATGTCTGTTCCTAATTGTTTACCTGTGTTTGCAGGGCTTTCTGAAGCAAGGAGAATCAAAATCAACACGTTGTGATGAAATCGATGCTCTGATTAAGAAGGGCTGTCCTTTAAAAAATGTTGAAAACCCTCGAGGGAGTGTGTCAGTCAAACAGAATGTTCCCGTAACAAACCGTAAGAAAGACGTGGAAAAGAAACTGAAGCCAGACGAGATCACACAGATTCAACCTCAGAAGCTTTCGCTGCAGTTAAGAGCAGGTACGAAATGCTTAGTAATAGACTGACTCAGATATGTGTGTTTTTCCTCTTTGCCCAGATGTTCTCAATAAACCAAGAGATGTTTGAAGCTGAAAATGAGCTTCTTTAGTTTAGAACTGGAGCCGTGAGGCTTTGCTAACAAACACTTGAACGCAATAGTAGGGCTGGGTGTGTCCGCTGATTTCCTCAATCGATTGTGATTAACAAGGACCCAATTCGATTCAATTTGATATTGAGTCATTTAGGGATATTTCAACTACAATAACAGGTTTTGTTTGGATATGAAAATAGATTTTCAGAGAACTGATGTTGTTATTGTGCAAGGAACACTCAACTTACCATTATTACTAATATCAGTGTTTACATGAAGAATTAACCGAAAAAACACAAACACCATATATTACAATGATCTTGTGTTTATACACATATATATATAAATGTAAATACAGGCACTGCTTATCAGTGAGCTTTACAAACACTGCAGAATAAGAAATAAAACCACATCTGGATAGTTTTACGTAATCTGTGAAATGCTTTTGAGTCTTCAAAAACGTCTTAAATCAGATTAACAGAGAAAGAATATAAAGTAAGCCAAGCTGTAATTCTACCATTAACTGCTATGGGTTGAATGTCTGAGACCCTCAAAATGAGCTGTCGATCACCTCAACACTACACCCCTTTAAATATCCCAAAATAATAACTTAAATAAAACACATTTATCATAAAGAAGAATGCAGGGGGTTAATTTGAAAGAATTAAGCCACAACTGACAAAAACAAGACTGGATGAGGGAACTTGTTTCATATTGTTGTAGCTCACATTCAATAAAACAGTAGTGGGTGGAGTTTAAAATGTATTGTAACCAGCCACTAGAGCGCATCAGAGATGTTATGGCCTCACTCTGCTGCTGTTGTCATCCAGAATTACTTGTAGCATAACAGATGAATGTGACTTGACCTTTACTTGTTTCTCCTGTAGCCTCAAACTGATTTCCCTTATTTTTGTTTCAGGTGAGCCTCAGAAGTTTGTTCTAAAGTTCAAGAGGGCAGAGGATTACCCCATTGACCTTTACTACTTGATGGACCTGAGCTTCTCTATGAAAGATGATTTGGAGAACGTGAAGAACTTGGGAACGGATCTGATGAACGAGATGAAGAAAATCACATCTAACTTCAGAATCGGTACGCCAGCTTCAGTTCTTCAAAAGACCTGCTAGACTGCTCTAAGATGGCTATTAAAGACTTTAGTCCATGTCTGTTCTTCAGAGTGGACTCCTCATGATCGTGTTCTGTGTGTACAGTGCTACATCCCTCTGCAGTAATTGATTGAATTACAAACTTAAATGTCTTTGTTGGTTATTAAAAGGTTTCGGCTCTTTTGTGGAGAAGACTGTAATGCCTTACATCAGTACGACCCCAGCCAAACTGCTGAACCCCTGCACTGCAGAGCAGAACTGCACCAGCCCATTCAGTTATAAGAATGTGCTGAGTCTGACTGAGAATGGTGCAAAATTTAACAAGCTTGTCAGCCAGCAGCAGATCTCTGGAAACTTGGACTCACCTGAGGGAGGCTTTGATGCCATTATGCAAGTCGCAGTCTGTGGGGTGAGATTATTACTTATTTTACATCATTTATATCACATTATTAATAGTATATGAGTATTTGCAGAACTTAATGAGAGGATATAGCTGCTATTCCCCCGGACAAAACGATTTGAATTAATGCCTCAATAAATCAAAATAAATGTTAATTTTTTTTGTTTGTTTTGCAATTATTGTTTTTTGTTCTGGGACAAAATATTAGTTGAATGCTCAGTGCTTTATTGATGATGGATGGATGGATGCATAAATGGATAGAAATATGGATGGAAAAATGGATTGATGGATGGATGGATCCATAGAAAGATGGATGAATGGCTGGCTGGATAGATAGAAAGATGGATGGATGAATGCATAGAAAGATGGCTGGATGGATTGAAAGATGGCTGGATGGATTGAAAGATGGCTGGATGGCTAGCTAGACAAAAAGAAAGATGGAGGGAAAATGGATGGATGGATGGATGCATAGAAGCATGGATGGATGAATGCATAGAAAGATGGATGAGTGGCTGACTAGATGAAAAGAAAGATGGATGGATGCATGGATGGATGGATGAATAGAAGGAGGGATGGATAGAAAGATGGATGGCTGGATGGATTGAAAGATGGCTGGATGGATTGAAAGATGGCTGGATGGATTGAAAGATGGCTGGATGGCTAGCTAGACAAAAAGAAAGATGGAGGGAAAATGGATGGATGGATGGATGGATGCATAGAAGCATGGATGGATGAATGCATAGAAAGATGGATGAGTGGCTGACTAGATGAAAAGAAAGATGGATGGATGCATAGATAGGTGCATAGAAGGATGGATGCATGGATGGATGGATGAATAGAAGGATGGATGGATAGGAAGATGGATGAATGGCTAGCTAGATGAAAAGAAAGATGGATGGATGCATAGAAGGATGGATGGATGGATAGGAAGATGAAAAGAAAGATGGATGAATGCATAGATGGATCCATAGAAGGATGGATGAATGCATAGAAGGATGGATGGGAAGATGGATGAATGGCTAGCTAGATGAAAAGAAAGATGGATGGATGGATAGAAGGATGGATGGATGGATGGGAAGATGGATGAATGGCTAGCTAGATGAAAAGAAAGATGGATGGATGCATAGAAGGATGGATGGATGGATGGGAAGATGGATGAATGGCTAGCTAGATGAAAAGAAAGATGGATGGATGCATAGAAGGATGGATGAATGGATAGGAAGATGGATGAATGGCTAGCTAGATGAAAAGAAAGATGGATGGATGCATAGAAGGATGGATGGATGGATGGATGCATAGAAGGATGGATGGATGGATAGGAAGATGGATGAATGGCTGGCTAGATGAAAAGAAAGGTGGATGGAAAGATGGCTGGATGGATAGGAAGATGGATGAATGGCTGGCTGGATGGATAGAAAGATGTATGTATGGATTGATGGATGAATGCATAGAAAGATGGCTGGATGGATTGAAAGATGGCTGGATGGATTGAAAGATGGCTGGATGGATTGAAAGATGGCTGGATGGCTAGCTAGACAAAAAGAAAGATGGAGGGAAAATGGATGGATGGATGGATGCATAGAAGCATGGATGGATGAATGCATAGAAAGATGGATGAGTGGCTGACTAGATGAAAAGAAAGATGGATGGATGCATAGATGGATGCATGGATGGATGGATGAATAGAAGGATGGATGGATAGAAAGATGGATGGATAGGAAGATGGATGAATGGCTAGCTAGATGAAAAGAAAGATGGATGGATGCATAGAAGGATGGATGGATGGATAGGAAGATGAAAAGAAAGATGGATGGATGCATAGATGGATCCATAGAAGGATGGATGAATGCATAGAAGGATGGATGGGAAGATGGATGAATGGCTAGCTAGATGAAAAGAAAGATGGATGGATGCATAGAAGGATGGATGGATGGATGGGAAGATGGATGAATGGCTAGCTAGATGAAAAGAAAGATGGATGGATGCATAGAAGGATGGATGGATGGATGGATGGGAAGATGGATGAATGGCTAGCTAGATGAAAAGAAAGATGGATGGATGCATAGAAGGATGGATGGATGGATGGATGCATAGAAGGATGGATGGATGGATGGATGCATAGAAGGATGGATGGATGGATGCATAGAAGGATGGATGGATGGATGCATAGAAGGATGGATGGATGGATAGGAAGATGGATGAATGGCTGGCTAGATGAAAAGAAAGGTGGATAGAAAGATGGCTGGATGGATAGGAAGATGGATGAATGGCTGGCTGGATGGATAGAAAGATGTATGTATGTATGGATTGATGGATGGATGCATAGAAGGATGGATGCATAGATGGATAGAAAGAAGGATGAAAACACAGCAGTTTTTTTGTCCTTTTTATATATGCCTGTTAGTCCGAACACAAAATTACCCAAATATTCTGCCAACAGACCCAATTCTGAGACCTGTTTCCTTGGTGTTTTAGGAACAGATTGGTTGGAGGAATGTCACGAGACTGTTGGTGTTCTCTACTGATGCTGGCTTCCACTTTGCTGGAGATGGTAAACTTGGAGGTATTGTGCTTCCCAATGATGGGAAATGCCACCTGCAGGACAACATGTACACAATGAGCCATTACTATGTACGTTTGCTTACACAGAAATAAATGTATAGATGTTGTCTCATGTGCAGAGGTGGTACTGAATGTATTCTTCCATTGCAGGACTACCCTTCAATTGCCCATCTTGTGCAGAAATTGAGTGACAATAACATTCAGACCATCTTTGCCGTAACAGAAGAGTTCCAGCCTGTCTATAAGGTACTTGGTTTTATTCTAGCAGTTGGAAGATGTACGAGGAGGATGCCACAAAATGGCCCAACGTTGTTTTAAATAAATGTTTTTTTGTTTTGTTTTGTTTTGTTTGTTTTCAGGAGCTCAAGAATTTGATTCCAAAGTCTGCTGTGGGAACGCTGTCTGCAAACTCCAGCAATGTGATCAAGCTCATTATTGATGCCTACAATGTGAGTAGAGCCGGTAATGTGTTAAGTGTTTATTAGATGTTATTTGTATGTTATGTTATATTGAACACATTTGTTTTCCTCCATTTCACATTTGATGTAAGATTGTATTAAATAAATTTTTAAAAACAATGATTATTTTTACTAGAGGTAGCTGTGCTCTGGTGGTTAGGGATCTGGTCTTGTGACCGGAAGGTTGCTGGTTCGATCCCTGTATAGGTCATGACTGAACTGCCCTTGAGCAAGGCACCTAACCCCCAACTGCTCCCTGGGCGCTGTGGATAGGGCTGCCCACTGCTTCGGGCACATGTTCTCACAGCCCAGTGTGTTCACTAGTTTGTGTTTCACTGCACTTATGCCTTAAATGTGGAATTCTAATTCCATTTAATCTATAGATTTTTTATGTTCTTGCACTTTCTCTTTTATTAACAGTTTCCAAATTTTCCCCCCAAAGGCTCTGTCATCTGAGGTGATTCTGGAGAACAGTAGGCTGCCCTGGAACTTGTCTATTTCATACGTATCCCACTGCAAGAATGGTGTGAGTGAAACGGGAGACAATGGAAGAAAGTGCTCAAACATCTCCATTGGTGATGAGGTGAGAATAAATCTTAAGAAGAGAGAAATCTTAAAGAGCATTCAGTGCTGTCTTGATATTCAGTTAAAATAAGGTGTCTTGGTAGCATTTTGAGGAACCTAAGAATGGACAGTCGTCTTCTTCCACATGTTGTGATGTCAAGTTCTGTTTATGTAGTAAGTATTGAGACAGAACCTTCATGTCTAATGTTCTTCTAGGTGACGTTTGATGTATCCATCACCGCTAAAGACTGTCCACCTGATGCTAAAACGGAGACGATAAAGATCAAGCCCTTAGGCTTCAATGAGGAGGTGACTATTGAACTTAACTTGATCTGTGAGTGTGAATGTCACAAAGACGGGATCCCCAACAGTCAAGACTGTCACTTCGGCAATGGGACTATGGAGTGTGGAGCGTGCAGGTGAGGGAGTGCTCTGAAATAGAAGTGTGTAATGTGAGTGCGTGTTTGTATTGTGGATAACACTTGCATGTTTTTGCTCAGATGTAACAAGGACCGTATTGGCCGGGTTTGTGAATGTAGCAGAGATGATGGCAGAACAGAAGATCTGGATGCAAACTGCCGCAAGGACAACGGCACCGATATTTGCAGCAACAACGGAGACTGCATCTGTGGAACGTGCGAATGCAAGAAGAGAGACAACCCAGAAGAGAGGTACGACGGGAAGTTTTGCGAATGTGACAACTTCAACTGCGACCGATCCAACAATAAACTCTGTGGAGGTGAGGTTGCACACTCAGATGTGTGTTCTTTATTTGTGAAGTGTTGTGGGCTAAATTCTAGCCAGAAGTTGACTTGATTTACATCAGATATGCACAAGTACTGCATTGCCCAACTTTCTGTGAATGGTCAAGGAATAAATTGGGCAGCAATTGAAGGTTTTTGCAACTGAAAACATTATTATAGGCCTGTTAATCGAGTCAGGCCTCCAGTGATGCTAATGCTAGTTATAAAATTTCATCATGCCAATCATATCAATGGAATTGTTCACCTAGAGGTCATTTATCACTTAAACCACATCAGCCAAGGCATCCAACCCATCCATCCAGAGGCACGGTAGCTTAGTGGTTAGCATGTTCACCTCTCAGCGCTGGGGTCTTGGGTTTGAGTCCCCATCTGAGTGGAGTTTCCATGTTCTCCCTGTGTCTGTGTGGGTTTCCTCCTGTAGAAGACAAAAAAATGACAAGTATAAATAGATAAACATCCCATCCATCCATTATTGCACCCACTTAATCCTTATCAGGGTCGCGGTTAGTCCCCTACCCCCTCACTGGGCGAAGGGCAGGACATTACACTATTCTGGATCGCTGGATACACACGTGCACATACATATGGACAATTTAGAGTACCCACTTGACCTGACCTCCATGTTTTTGGACTGTGGGAGGAAACCCACGCAGACACTGGGAGAACATGGAAACTCCACCCAGATGGGGACTCGAACCCAAGACCTCAGCACTGGGAGGCGAACGTGCTAACCACTAAGCCACCGTGCCACCCCAGCCAAGACATATTTTGACTTTTTTTTTTGTTGCTTTTATTAGTTCGGAGCAGTGAGGCTAATAGTGCTAACAAACACTAGAACCCAATAGTCACCTAAATAGTTATTCTGTAAAAATACAAAACTTCAAACTACTTAAATCACATTATGATCTTAATAAAGGTGCCTCAAACTAGCTGATGGATCAGCTTCCTCTGTATTTATGATGGTTGTCTTGATGGCAGATGCAGCATTCAGCTACACAAGTTTTATTCTGTTTCGTCCAGCTTTGGTTCACTGGAATACAGTCATGTTATAAATAGTAGTCATAACTACTATTAGTAGTGTGTGTGTATGTATATATATATATATATATGTGTGTGTGTGTGTATATATGTGTATGTATATATGTGTGTGTGTGTGTATATATGTGTATGTATATATATGTGTGTGTGTGTGTGTGTGTGTGTATGTATATATATGTGTGTGTGTGTGTGTGTGTGTATATATATATGTGTGTGTGTGTGTGTGTGTGTGTGTGTGTATATATGTGTATGTATATATATGTGTGTGTGTGTGTGTGTGTGTATGTGTGTGTGTATATATGTGTATGTTTATATATATATATGTGTGTGTGTGTGTATATATGTGTGTGTATATATATATATATATATATATATGTGTGT
>BRDA01005822.1:0-12162 GCA_036984385.1 Crenuchus spilurus | reverse complement strand
CTAATTAAATATTCAAGCCTGCTAATCTAGTACTTACAAAGGTTTAATCAAAAAATGCTGAGATCATCCCATGAAGAAATATATAAAGTATCAGTTTTGGGAGTATATACCTACCTTAATGTAACGTGCTCTGTTCCTCTCTAACAGGTCATGGCAGATGTGAATGCAGGAAGTGTATCTGTGATGCCAATTACACAGGCAGTGCATGTGACTGTTCCATGGACCCTCAGCCCTGTGTGGCCAGTAATGGACAGGTCTGTAACGGGCGCGGTACCTGCGTGTGTGGAGTGTGTAAATGCAATGATCAGAAGTTCCAGGGCCCAACTTGTGAGATCTGCCCCACCTGCCCAGGAGTCTGCCCTGAGCACAAGTGAGTCCAGATTAAAGAAGTCAACACGGGGATCAGTGCACTATATTTGCACCATCACTCAAATTTCAACACTGTTAAAATGTCTTTCTTTTCCACTGAAAGTGAACTTGTGCCCTGTACAGACCCTGTGTCCAGTGCCGAGCTTTTAAGACTGGAGAGTATAAAGAGGTGTGTCAAGAAAAATGTGGTTACTTCAATCTGATCATGGTGAAGAACAAGGAGGACCTTCCCCAGCCTACCACCAAGCACCAGCTCACTCACTGCAAAGAGCGTGACGCCAATGACTGCTGGTTCTTTTTTACCTACGCCACCAAGAATGACACCATTGAAGTCTATGTGGTTGAGGAACCAGGTAAGTGGGACTCGGTTCTACAGCACTGAGTGTAAGGAACTTCTAGACACTTTCAGAGTTTGTAAACAAAGATGTTGCAAAGATGCAGATGTAATTACTCCTACTAGTTATAGTTGTCCTGCTATTCTTGGTAAATCTGAATTTAGTATACATGATTATTGAAACTGTTACCCATCATGCATTGTATATGACTTTTGGAGCTTGATGTATTTTATTTCAAACCTTGGCACAGGTATGAAGCCCTGGATTTGTTGAAATAAGTATATTTCATACACAAGTCGTCAATAAAGCTTCAGCTTTCACATGCTTTATCATTAGCTGGGCATTATTCAGCCATCTTTAAATCAGGATTATGGCTGATAACTTGGCTAATTACTGCTCTAACAGTACTACACTTAAATGGTCACTCAAACTGTAATGAATAAAGCAAAAACAATTTCTTGGCTATAAGAAACATCCATGATTGGGCTGCCATCACATAAGGACATAAACAGTTGCTGATAGCAGTTG
This sequence comes from Crenuchus spilurus, assembly GCA_036984385.1. Taxonomy (NCBI): domain Eukaryota; kingdom Metazoa; phylum Chordata; class Actinopteri; order Characiformes; family Crenuchidae; genus Crenuchus; species Crenuchus spilurus. The sequence continues at coordinate 10,930 of BRDA01005822.1, read as the reverse complement.
AAACTGAGCTGGTTCAGGGACATTAGATTTGGGAAGAGTTGAGATTGTGTAGAAGTGTGGGTTGTTAACAGGAATAAGAAGCGCCAACATTAGCATCATCTGTATGACAAATTAAGTGTTTTTTCTTAAGTATTGTGGTGTGTTCTGATTCTGGAGTTAAACTACTCTTGACTTTCAAGTATCAATAAAAATAATATCCCATATTTCCACCAACACAGCAGTTTTAGTTTGCCTTTATGTCTTTAAATAAGTGGCTCAGTGGACTAAGGCACTACCACTATGATCTAAGGATCGCAAGTTCAAAGCCCAATCATGCTGCGTACAATCGGCAGACGGGGCTTGGATATATCATTCAATCAATCAAATTTTATTTATAAAGCGCTTTTTACGACTGATGTCACAAAGCAGCTTTACAGGTTTAGTAATAACAAACATCAAATCATTAATCCCTAATACCCGGTGAGCAAGCCAACGGCGACAGTGGCAAGGAAAAACGCCCTCAAAGCTGGAGGAAGAAACCTTGGGAGGAACCAGACTCACATGGGGGACCCATCCTCCTCTGGTCTGCTAATTCTAAGTGTATAGCAGGATTGGCTGTGCTCTCTCTTAGAGTGGATAAGATGGCGCACTCTCTCTAGCACTATAAATAATGTCGACTTGACTCGGGCATCTGCCGCGAGTGATGGGCGATCCATCAGAACTGGAGGTCTGCGCTTTCCTCCGAGCATGCTAGCAGTTCGGCAACGATGCATCGCAAGAAGTTCGGGGGAAAAAAGGGGCTTGACGTCACTTGTATTGGAGGAGGCCTGTGCTCATCTGCCCCCTCCCAAGAGAGTCAGGGACATTGCAGGTGATAGTGATAGGGAGAGGTCATAAAAGGGGCAGGATAATTGGCCCCTAAAATTACATTGGGAGAAAATTATACATTTTAAAAAGTCATATTTATGTATTAACTTAGGGATCGCTGGTAAACCACACCTCTAATCATTTTACATGAGCATAGCTACAAAATCTCAATAGAAAAGACCAAATTAGTGGCTGAATGAGGGAACTTGAGATAATTCAAAGTTTTATAGAATTTATTCCAAAATTATTTCCCATTTTAATATTCTGTATGTATTTAGAAGAAATCCAGCTGTTTATACAGTGACTTACATAAAGACGGTCACTACCATTTATTAATTAATCTTAATAGTAATTAACAAAATTGATCAGTGTGACAAACGTCTGCATCTGTTGCCAATATCTATTCAGTTTTAACAGACTAGCATATCCAGATGTAACACTGACTGATTTGGTTAGTACATGTCCATTCATGTCTTAAATACCACTCCATATCTCTTGTTTTATGTTCCCAGAATGCCCAGCTGGTCCTGACATCATCCCGATTGTAGCAGGCTTGGTTGCAGGCATTGTTCTGATTGGCCTGGCCCTGCTGCTGATCTGGAAGCTGCTTATGATTATTCATGACCGCAGAGAATTTGCAAAGTTTGAGAAAGAGAAGATGAATGCCAAATGGGACACGGTATGTTTATTCATTTACTTTAATACAAGTGAACGCATTTCTTAAATGCTGCAAAAAGTATCTGATTCTGTGACCAAAGATACAAACCCATTTAACATTAGTGAAGCTACAGTTTAAGCTCATTATGACTGAAATCAGTTTCAGAGGTTTCATTCAAAAATCTGTTTTACCAAGAAAAGAAGAGCTAGACTAGTTTTAAGCCAAGACTAGTTTTAAACCAAAGACAGTGTTGACTTAAATTTGAAGTGGTCTGTTTCTCAGTTTGAGCCTTTTTAACTGGGCATGAAGTTGGTATAACCAAGTGTTTTTTTTTTTTCTTTTCATTCAGTGATCTAAGAAAAGCGACATCAGAAACAAATTACATGTAAATTCAAAGTCATATCAGAATATTATGACCACCTTAATCATGCATCTGCTTCGAAGGGTCCAGATGCAACACCTAGTGATGATCCCTGACACTTTCCTTGTTGCTCTTGTGTTCATTATAGAGGTTAACTGGTCTGTAGCACTCACCAGAGTCGTCGTTCCCCTCTAGCATCAATTGCCCATGGGGAACTACTCTTATGCCGTTGGGAGGCTTTATGTACACTGCTCAAAAAAATAAAGGGAACACTAATATAACACATCCTAGGTCTCAATGAATAAAATACTCCCGTTAAAAATCTTTTTTTATTACATAGTGGAATGTAATAAGAACAAAATAACTGATCAGAGTAAATCTAAATGATTACCCCTTGGAGGTCTGGATTTAGAATCATACTCAGAATCTCATACCACCCTCATGGAGTCTGTTTCTGACAGTTTGAGCAGAAACATGGATATTAGTGGCCTGCTGGAGGTCATTTTGCAGGGCTCTGGCTCTGCTCCTCCTTGCACAAAGGAGGAGGTAGCGGTCCTGCTGCTGGGTTGTTGCCCTCCTACGGCCCCCTCCATGTCTCCTGGTGTACTGGCCTGTCTCCTGGTATCTGCTCCATGCTCTGGACACTGTGCTGACAGACACAGCAAACCTTCTTGTCACAGCTCGCATTGATGTGCCATCCTGGATGAGCTGTACTACCTGAGCAACTTCTGTGGGTTGTAGACATCACCTCATGCTACCTCTATGGTAAGAGAACTGACTAAATGCAAAAGTGACCAAAACATCAGCCAGAAAGGATGAGAACAGAGAAAAGGTCTGTGGTCACCACCTGCAGGACCACTCCTGTATAGGGGTTGTCTTTCTAATTGCCTCTCATTTCTACCTGTTGTCTGTTCCATTTGCACAACAGCAGGTAAAATTGATTCACAGTCAATGTTGCTTCCTAACTGGACAGGTTGGTTTCACACAAGTGTGGTTGACTTGGAGTTACATTGTGTTGTTTAAGTGTTCCCTTTATTTATTTTAAGCAGTGTACAAGAAGTGTATTCTCAGTACACCTTCACTATGTCAACTCTAGAGCATCCCACAAAGTTAGTGGTTTAGATGCTACCACCTCCATGTTTAACCCGGTACATTATGATCATGCCCTTCTGTCACATCACATTTGCCCATGATGATGGTTTTACACTCTGCTACAACTGACTAGTGTGCTCACAAAACCTAAACAGAGGTGGTCTTACTGTTCTGATATGACTGTATTTTACTAAAAATTAGAGAAACTCTAATCTCTCTCTGTGTCTCTGCACTGCAGTGGAATTTCTATTTCGCTCAACATTTTTGCCTTTCATCTCTCCTTTAGTTTGTCTCTCTCTCTCTGTCCAAGCCGATCTTTCATTTAAATCTCCTCTTCTGTCCTTCAGCAAGAGAACCCCATTTACAAGAGCCCCATTAATAAGTTCCAGAATCCAAGTTATGGACGCAAAGCCGAGGCGCTCTAAGCCACAGTCTGTACTCTGTTCTGTCTGATGTGCTCTTTCACTTCTGCTCGTGTGCTTGACTTGCTCACTCTAACCACTAACACAAGTGCTCTTCTGAACCCAATTCCAAACCCCACCCCCCACCCCCAGTTGTAGTGGTAGCCAATCAACCCACTCATTCACTAGGACTCTCCCAATCACTTGTAATGTCTCTGACACTAGGCAGGTGAAGACTAGCACAGGCCTCCTCTGATGCATGTGAAGTCAGGCTCCGCCTCTTTTCTAACTGCTGCTGATACATTGTCGCTGGACAGACAACAGAGGATCCCCATCACTGATACATCAGCTAACAGACACCTGAGCGAGCGGACATTACTTAGTAGTGATGGGAGGAGAGTGCCATCTACCCACCCAGAGAGAGCACAGCCAATTTTGCTCTCTCGGGTCCTGACTGTTGATGGCAGGCAGCATGAGTGTAATTCAAACTCGTGAAATTTTCTGATGATATTGTCAGAGTCTTAGTCTGCTGAGCCACTCGGGGCTCAGAAAAGGAATGAAAAGTAACATTTTATTTCTATTCACTACCTTCACACAGGACATACGTTATTAACACAGTCCTTAATCTACAGTTCCACAGTGTATAAGCTGACAGATGCTAACCAATCAAAGTTTGTTTACATTTTGGATTTAAAAAGTCACAGATGGGGCATTTCTAACATCTTTTGGATGTTCCAAAGTCTTGGTGCAGCAACAGCAAAATCGCAGTGGCAGGGTGGGTAAAAACCAACGGCATGCCCACATACTGGCACCAAGAAACAAGCTTTGAAGAATTTGCTTTGGTTCCAGATGTTGTAGACGCACCCAGTCATCACATGGGTCTATTACATTCATCAGTAGGACACATTGAATGAACATAATGAAATATTCCTTAAATAAACCAGGTGCTAACTACAAACGATAGTCTTGGAAAAGGTTAAACGTGTACATGTAAAATCACCTATTAAACAAGCTTGTGTGTATGAGTGGACCTGAAGATGACCGTGTCTTGGCTATTGATTGTCTTGGTCAGTTTTGTTTAACCAGGTTGATCCAACTGTGTGTGTTGTGAAGTGACTTAATCTGACCGTTCCTCGTCATGTCAAGCTTGTTCTGATTTTTTTGTGTTATTTCTAGGGTGAGAATCCCATCTACAAGAGCGCTGTGACTACGGTGGTCAATCCCAAATACGAGGGGAAGTGAAGGACAAGCCGTCCGTCTCAAACACTGTATGCAAATAAATTCAGGAGCAAAACAGGAGGATGAGGTTCATGTTCAGTTTTCTTTTTTCGTTCCAGTTTTAAAACACTTTTTTGTTAGCTTTGTGTTTCCACAACTTGCATTTTGTTCTGCTAATCTGTATTTCTATGCATTCTGTACAGTGTGTATAAACTTGAGTTTTTACGTTTCATTGTGAAATTATCTGAATGTTTTCTTTTTTTTTCTAAGTCTGTGTTTTTGCTGCACGACTGGCTTTGATCATTAAGTCTGAGGTTGTGCTTTTTGAATAAGAGCCATTTTTATGTGATCAGTGTTTTCCAGTCCTGGTCCTGAAATTACCCTGAACTGCCATTTTAGTGGCTCAAATCCTCAACTAATCGACTAGATTTAACCAGTCGTGTGTTTTAGTCTATAAAACGGTCTGTGTGGCTGCATCGTTTTGTTCATTTGATTGTTTTGGCTGAAACTGAAGTCAGTAACCTGTATAAAAAATCAGATTAGCTAAACTGTTACTATGTCCTGACAGTAGTACTTGAGACCGGGCATTGTGAAAAGATCGGACTGTGGTTGCACTTAGTTTTCCCAAAGCCATTTGCAAGAATCCACCAAATCGAAACGATCAAATGGAGCCTGGAGGAGTGTCTGACTGTCAATCACTGCTTAAGGTGACTTACCCTAGTGGTCAGTGAGAATAGCCATTTACAGGTGGGGCAGTTAGCTGAGCAAGGCTTTCTTACTTGATTAAGATTTATTTGACACTCCAGTGGCTCAAGTCAGCCAGGTGGGGAGAACAGAAGATCTGATAAATCAGAGCAGGATGAATGCTAAAATGTAAACAGGCAGGGTGACTCCAGGACCAGGGCAGAATAAATGCTGTATTACAAAGCCTATCATGTCAAGTCAGGTTTGTTGGGAGTTTTGGAGAAAGATGGAGTAAACCCAGTGATGGGGAGCTTTTAGTGTAAAACACTGGTTTACGTCTAATCAGTCAAAACACATTCAATGGCCGACAAGGAGAGTTATTACTGACAATGATTTAAAAAGTCTGTTGTTTCACTGGTTTGAGCTCTCCATCACTGGTGGAGCATGTAGCATGTAGCTGGCCACTGGGTGCAGAGTATTTGGTGCTGTGTTCTTTCTAGAGATAAAGTTTCTAATCCTCGAGGACCTGCAAGCAGTTCTATTCATACAATAGAACAAAAAACATGGTGCCCTCGAAGCTTTCATTAGGAACGACTGCTCTGGAGAACAGAGAACAATGTGTAGCCTGGCACTGTTATTGCAGGCTGTGGTGTTTGGAAGATTAGAACTGTCTGCTTTCTGTGGATGTATTTTTCAGAGATGCACTCACGGCGCTCTCTTTTTCGTTTCAGTAGTTTTACATGTTTATATTTTAAATATAAATAAAGTAAATCTAAAAATCATTTGCCAGCCATTCAGAAGTTTATTGTATACATCCGAGGGCTCTGAATTAATATCGAAGCAAAATGCCAAGATTGTGCCTACCAGCTCAGACTAGAGCCCAAAACGCTGGTGAGTACACATCTGTACACGTTATTAACCATTTGGGAATCTGGGAGCATCTCAGGGCCATAAACCACAGTGAGAGCTTTGTTTTCAGAATGTTTTCAGAAAGATGTATTCATGTTTAATGGCTAAAGAACTTATTACATTGAAAAGCAAGAACAACACATGTACAGTGCTCTGATGGGCTTCTTTTTCAAGGCTGTGGTTTGGAACTTGAGCATAAAACTCAGGTTCTAATTCCTCTGAATCACAAAAAGCCAAATATTTACTTCTGTGCCAGATTTTGAGGAGCTTTTATTTTGATTTTTTAATGTCTGTTACCAACCAGAAGTGAACTTACTTTGCTTATTTTGTATTGAACTTTTCCTTTTTCCTGAACATCTAGCCTCCTTGGTCCTGAATGGGGCTAAAAGAGGAGTGGTTCATTATTAAAGACCAGTGTTAATGAGAAGGACTTCTAATGTTACTGTCTTTTAAGTGCTGTTAAACCTTTCAAACCACATGCCTCACAGACTGCGTTTTTTAAAGTGCCTTTTGATTTCTGCATCATGCTCACTTTCACAATCCTTTGTTACAAAATTTATTTATTAAAATAAAGAACCAAAACAATGGATCCAGTGTTCTTTTCAATGAATGTTGTGTCTTAGAAAATTCTTATGTGGTATATTGATTGTGGTGGTGCATTAAGCTATGAAAACCATTCATGTTTGTTCATTTTTCTGTAAAATATTTAAAAAATAATTAAAAATGTCAAACATTCAGCCAAAGTACTGTAACTGCCTGATAACTGAAGTCATTCCTGTGGTACAGTGTGTCTAATGTTCACACCAGTTTGATTTGGATCTGTACTTTTTATTTTTTTTTTTAAGCTTTAATTCAAGGTATCACTGTAGGTCTCATACAGTGGTATGAAAAATTTTGGGCACCCCTGATAATTTTCATGATTTTCCTTTATAAATCATTGGTTGTTCTGATCAGCAATTTTAGTTAAATATCTCATAGAGCAGATGGACACAGTGATATTTGAGAAGTGAAATGATAGGATTTACAAAGTGTGCAATAATTATTTAAACAAAATTAGGCACATGTACCCTTGACATTTTATTGATTTGAATACCTTTAGCACCAATTATTGGAACACAATTTGTTTTGTAAGCTCTTTGACCCTTGACCTACATACACAGATGAATCAAATTATGAGAAAGGGTTAAGGTGGCCAATTGCAAGTTTTTCTCCTCTTTGCATCTTCTCTGAAGAGTGGCAATATGGGAACCTCAAAACAACTCTCAAATGACCTTAAAACAAAGATTGATTTAGGAGAAGGATACAAAAAGCTATCTCAGAGATTTCAGCTGTCAGTTTCCACTGTGAGGAACATAGTGAGAAAATGAAAGAACACAGGCAGTTTTAGTTAAGGCCCGAAGTGGCAGGCCAAGAAAAATCTGATAGGCAGAGGTGAAGGCTGGTGAGAACAGTCATATTCAACCCACAAACCAGCTCCAAAGACCTACAATATCATCTTGCTGCAGATGGTGTCACTGTGCATCGTTCAACTATTCAGCGCACTTTGCACAAGGAGAGGCTGTGCACACTCCACAAACAGTCGCTTGAGGTCTGCTAAAGCACATTTGGACAAGCCAGCTTCATTTTGGAATAAGGTGCTGTGGACTGCACCTTAACAACAAAAATTATTTGAACACAACAACGGGCGGGAAAAAAAGCATTCCAAGACAAACACTTAAATATTTCATTTAGAGTACCCAATTCACCTGACCTCCATGTTTTTGGACTGTGAGAGGAAACCGTAAACCCACACAGACACGGGGAGACCATGGAAACTCCACCCAGATTGGAACTTGAACCCAAACCTCAGCGCTGAGAGGTGAGCGTGCTAACCACCAAGCCTCCCCACTCAACCAAATATCCTCAAATTTCCAACCAATTATCAGATGTACAGAAAGTCACTGAACATCTCCACATCGACCGTACTAAGCCTTAAAGTTTCACTAGCAAATGCCTTTGATTGCTAAGTCCAATGTCAACTTACTGATGTCCAAAAGGGCATGATAATAGTGTTTGGTGAAGCATGGTGGTGGTAGTATCTCATAAACCACTAACTTTGTGGGATGTTCCAGAGCTGCTGTAGTGAAAGTGTGCTGAGAATGGACTTCTTGTTGGACATTTAGTGCCTCCCAACAGCATAGCAGTGGTGCCCCTCACTGTTGATGCCAGAAGGGAATGACAGTGGATGAGTTAATCTCTACAATGAACACAGGAGCAATGAGTGTGGGCATAATATTCTGCTATAGCTATTTCCTAAGTCACCTTATTTATCTGATGGTACATATTTATCTTAACTAATATCTGACCCTCCTTATGAAATTGACCTGCATCATGCTCAGGTTTCCCTCTGGACTGCAGGTAGAGTACCGTAAGATCTGGGGTTGCGTTCTTTTCTGGTAAACTCCACCTGTTTCATGCATTGGAATCACTTGTGCCAGGAAATGCCTGAAATTATTAACAGTTCCTGTCCTGTGCAATGATGTCTTCATCCTCTTTATGGCTTTGCAATCCTGTACTTTTATCAGTCATCTTTTATCATTTGACCTTTTCTACCCTTCATGGTCCCAGAAGCCTGCTAGGCTAATTCTTAAAATTCTTAAAGATAAATATTCTGGAATGGTTATCTTTCACAGCCATTCAGATCATGACATTTGTCATTATATTGAAACACCTGTACATCCCAAATATACAGTTGGGATAATTCATTCATTCATTATCACACCCGCTTAATCCTTATTAGGGTCGCGGACTGGCACCCTGTCCTGGGCTTAGTTGAATAGTGTAATGCCCTGCCCTGCGCCCAGTGAGGGGGTGGGGGACTAACCGCGACCCAGTTGGGATAATATGTTTGGTTAGTAGAACATTCCCTGAATGTTACAAATGTTAATTTAAATTGTACTTAAGGTTTTTCTAACATTCCTGTAACATTGCTGCGACATGATGATGCTATAATGTGAGATATCTCGTCTTATAACACAACCCTCAAGTGTATTCATGTGATTATACCACAGTTCTGCTATCACTCTTTATTGTTAGATTTTAAGATTAAGAGGACAGAAAAAATGTATCAGTCTTCCTCAAGGTAAAGTAGTTCCTCTGTCAGACACTCCACACCATCATCATCATACTGTGTACATCAGTCATAATAAAGGAGGAACATCATTTACCAATAACTGTTTATTATACAGACAATAAGCACAGATACACTAAAACTTAAACTGACTTCTTTATCACTATTTAATTCAGCTGTACAAGCATTAAATGGTCAGTTTTTATGCTGCATTGAGTTCATTTACATACATACATTCATACACATTATACTTATATAGTGCCTTTCTAGACACCCAAGGACACTTTACAATCGACACACTTCATATACACACACTCTGGTGAGAAGCGGCAGCCAATCGCGCTCAGCGTACTCTCAACCGGAAGCGACCGTCCACCTGGAGGACTGCATCGAGCACTAGGGGGATCACCCAGGCCAGAGTGCCAACCATATCTGGGCATACACACATACATACATTCATTCATACACACCAGGGTAATTTTAGAGTATCCAATCCACCTGATATCCATGTTTTTAGACTGTGGGAAGAAACCGGAGTCCCCGGAGGAAACCCACGCAGACACAGGGAGAACATGGAAACTCTGCTCAGATGCAGACTCGAACCCAAGACCTCAGCGCTGAGAGGCAAACGTGCTAACCACTAAGCCACCATGCCGCCTGAGCATTTCTCTGTGTTTTCAGTCAAACATTGTTTCGGTCAGGTGGGCAGGGTGGGGGAGAGGATGCAGGCATCATTCCTAGGTTGTGTAAGTGGCGGAGTAATACTTAAAGAGCTCCCGGGGTCAGAACTAACTGGTATGATAAATAATAAATAAACAGCTTATTTAGAAGAGATAAATGATATGAAGAAAATGTGACCTGACTTATCTTTACACTATGCTGAACGTCCTCCAGCTCCAGTGAACTGTTAACTTCCTGTTCAAACGAGCTGACGTCATGATATTCACAACCAATATCAACACTCGCTGATGTTACTTCAAATGTATCATTTGAGAATCGTTCCAAAAACGTAATGAAAATCATGATGACATCACGTGTTTCCAGAACTTTCCAGGAACATTATTTCTGTAATGTTACAGATTAACTTTCCTGGAACTGTGCTAAACTTTCTTATATGGTGGTGGTCATGTGTTCAGGGATCTGGTCTGGTGACCGGAAGGTTGCTGGTTCGATCTCCAGGTAGGTCATGACTGAAGTGCCCTTGAGCGAAACACCTAATTTAAAAATACATTTAAAAATAACATTCTCTGTTAACTGGGATGGAGGTCAGGTCAAGGATACTCTAAAATTGTCAATGTGTGTGCGTGTGTGCCCAGCAATAGATGGGCGTCCTGTCCTGTGTGTAGGTCAGATAGTGTAATGCCCTGCCCTGTGCCTGGTGAAGGGGTAGTGGGTTTCGTCGTGACCCTGACCAGGATTAAGTGGTAATAAGATAATTTTATCTTACAATGGTATAAGATAATAGATGGATTTATGCATTAACAACCAACTATTGTTTATTATACTGTTATTCGATTTTTCATATATTCTTCTTCTTCTTCCGCCGGATTTTTGACACGCTTCTTGTCCCGCAGTTTTCGAGATATCGACACCGTTCCAACTCCAGATTGTTCGGTCTGATTGTGTGATCCGGGCTTGTTCACAGAATTTTG
>BRDA01005821.1:93246-117456 GCA_036984385.1 Crenuchus spilurus | reverse complement strand
TATATATATATATATGAGTACATGTAAAATAATTGTTCATATTTGTAATCATTATGAATATTTATTTATTTGTTTGTTATTTGTGTATTTCTTTTTAATACCCCTGCATTCTATTGCATCAAATACACAAAATCACATAATGGTCATTTTTGTTGAAGAATACAGTACAAAAACAGTACAGATCGCTTTTCAGTTTTCTGTCGCTGGGCCTGGCTGCAGCAGAGTCTAAACGTGTCTGATTCTTACCAGGTGTGATACAGAAATTGTAAAGTGGATTTTTTTTTATTGTGTGTGTGAGTGAGGGTGTATATGTGTGTGTGAAAAATGCATGTGATGCACCCTGCTTCCCTTGCACAATAGGCTTTCTCTCATCCCTCCCGTCAGAAAGCCAATCTGAGGCATGTGTGCAGCGTTGTGAGCCCGAGCAGGTCGCTGTCAGTTTAAAAATGACTATAATAAAAGTGACCATGAAGATGGATCTTGTGATTTTGCGTTTCTAATCAGTCATCTGTGAAGAGCACTTTTTGCTTTGATTCAGCATAGCCCTGACAGGCCAGATTGATAGCATGTGGGGGGACGAGAAAAAGGGGAAAAAAGGAAGAAGAGAAAGAAAGTGAAGAAAGAGAGAAAGGGTTATTAACTGTATTCCTATTAAAGTTGGGGAGATGGTCTGCAGTGGCTGGAGAAAGCGGCAGTGATTTAAGCTGAAAGCTCTAGCAGGTGAGAGAAAGAGAGCCTAGGATACAAAGAGAAAGTGAGAGGATTTCTCCATCTCTCCTTCTTCCAACCCTGTGATCCTCCAGAGGCAGCAGACTAGAGTTCAGCCCCTCACTAGGTATGCATGCATGTGGCCAGCGTGGTCAGGATACACGCATGGGCGCATACATATGGAGTATGAACACGTACTAACAGCTGACAAGCAAAGCAATACTCAAACAATACAGATGACGCTGAATATACATGATATGCTGTAGCACTATTGCATCCATCTGTAGTGTTTTGCATTGATGTATACAATGATGCGTTCTCAGGAAATACAAAATATGCTTTATATGCTTATGATGCATTCTGTCATAAGAAAATCATATACCATATATAAAATGTTTACAAGTGAAGTTCTTAACTTTTGCCTTGGTTCCTCTTAAGGTTTCTGCTACTTGTTTTAGGAGTTGTTCCTTGTTATTGTCACCTTTGGCTCACTAGGAACTTGGAAGGCTGCTTTATGAGAGTGCATGGTGTTTAAAGAGCTATGCAGATAGCTTTACACCATTTCAGGAGATGAACTGTTCATACATTGGTTCATACAAGGGTCTCTCACAAGGTTTTGGATGGACAGGTATAATGATATATCTCTGTCAATATACTGTACCTATATCTGTGTAGCAATCAGTGCAGCTAAATCTATCAGTAAACAGCACACTGTAAATTAGGCAATACACTAAAAATGCAGAAATGCCACAACCCTGGTAAGGTCGGGCACTTAAATAAATCCAAAATCACACGAGTCGTCATACACGTTTGACGTATCATAGGATGGAATCAAAGTGCAGAAAGTACTTGCTTTTGATACCTCTGCAAAGGCTGTCAAACGCCTCCTCAAACATCAGCACTTTCAAACAAAGCCCATGGACGGGTGCTTACCTTATGCATGACAATCCTCCGCCTCTCTTTAACCAATCCACAATCATCCTTCTACACCTCCGCTGCATGCAGGAGCCACACTGATTTGATTTCTCCCCCCATCACCTTCTGCTCCCCCCTCCTTTCTCCAAATGTCCTCAATGCTAGCACTGTTGAAATATCTCTGCAAACTATCACTATTTTATTTTATTTTTTTAATTTTTTGCTGAGGCACTAAAGAGCTATTTCTCAGCTATTTAGCCATTGGGTGCATTTCAAATGTGAAAAAGCCAGGGAGAGCTACTTGTCCATTGGGTTTCTGTGGCTTCAGCCCAGTGGCAGTGGACAAGCACACTTAGCATCCACCCTGTTATGCTAAGCACACATCAGAGAGCTTAGCTAGGAAGTAAACAAACTGAGGGAAGCTCTTAGAGAAGCTATGAGGAGTGATTTGTACATGAATGTCTGTAGGCCTGTCATGACTTTGCAATGTCTTTGCGTTGTCTTAAGTCGTGAAGTTAAAATTAGTTGGTTGACCAATCAGGAATCGACATATAGCTAGCAGGTCAGTCTGATTCTTTCAATGTCTATTTTTGTTGCAAACTTTACAAAATTTGACATGTCCCTGACCTAATGCTAGTTCACATGTCATCTGGACAGGTCTACTGGTGTTAGTGTTACATAAAAAATATTGATTGTTGTTTTCTTGCTGGAAATGTGAGTTTGGTGTTGTTTACAATGTGTAAGGTTCCCTTCAGGGTCATTTTAAGAGAAGTAAACATAACCTGTGTGGCTCCACCACACAGTAAGACATTATTTTAACCATTATAGCTGTAATCAGGGAGCACAGGATTTACTTTACTAATGAAAACGTGGTGTGATAAATGTAAAATACTGTGACATTTCTTCTTATTCAGACACATATCTGGAGTTTGATCTCCAGTGAATCATCACTTTGGCCTCACATGGTGCATTGTTATGCACTATAGATGTATTTTGGGCACCTTTTCTGTTTGAATACATGAAATTGCGGTCAAAGAGTTCCTTGTTGCTGCGCCGGAGACGTTGCTTTCAGAACACATCACCATTTAAGCGCTCATGTGTAATGCTTTCTGACATTTTGTTTTGGAGCGAGTGCATTTAATTGAGGGTGTGATATGGATGTTATACAACAAGAAGGAGGAAGACTGTCTGCAATGGCAAACATGTTTGACTATTCATATGGGGCCTACACAAAGGTGCTTTGTTGATTAATGATATCATTTTGCTAACTGATCTCTATTTCCTGAATGAGGAAAGCTTAGAGTTGTGTTAGTGCATTTGCTTTGGCCATGGGGGCTGTTTTTGAATGACTGTCTGTCTAATGTTAGTGCACATTTTAATATGAATTTGGCTCCACAGTAGATTGCACTGAAAAATAATGCATTCATGGCATTTAAAGGTGTTATCAATGAAGAGTTTGAGATACCATTTTCCAGCATAATTTAATAAAGAGATGGACATTGAGGTTAACAGCTTTAATATTTTAATTTGTACTATATTGACTGTAACTTATATTTATGTACATAACAAAACAATAGAGTAACAAAGCAAAAGAATATCTGAAATCAAACAACTCACAATTTGTACAGTAACATCAAGGATTTACACAAATAAGGTGAACATGCCACTTTCTACTGTCACGGACCTTTGAATTGAAAATTGTCAGATGGCCTGATGGATGTACACTCATGCCTCTGCTGTGCTGGTTTATCTGTACAAGGTTGTTTATAAAATAGAATGAATGCAGTGTTGAAGATGAGCGAGTGCATGCGATCAAAAGCCCAAAGAGGCACACTCAAGTATCTAGCTGTGTTAAGGACTAGAAGAAGAGTGGCTAATGTAATTTTCTTGTACACAAAAAGACAAACAGTACAGTATATTTTCATGTTTTCAAGAAAAACAAATAAAAAATCTGATTTCTTTTCAGCTCCAGGTGAGAAAACTGCAGAACTGAATCTGTAGTGCAGTGGTCCAGCTTTAGTGTATCTTAGGTTGCTCTCTTCTAGCTTTCTGGGACGTCCCATGGCCTGAAGCAGACACCCCTGCTATGGGGAGTGGCCCGTCATTGCTGGTATTCACTACAGACTGCAGCGCCACCAGGCTGCTCCTGACTAATTGGCTGATTATTGATTATTTCAATGATTAAATAATTTGATTCTTTTAAAATTTTAATCTCCCACCCCATGTAATACCGTCACCATTATGACATTTTAAGATAATACATTATTATTATTATTATTATTATTATTATTATTATTAATAATAATAATAATAATAATAATAATAATAATAATAATAATAATCAGTAATTAATTGTTTTATTAAGAGTGTTATTATCACCAAGACTACTACAAAGCAACACCAAAACCAGCATCAATAATAATAATAATAATAATAATAATAATAATAATAATAATAATAATAATAATAATAATAATAATAATAATAAATTGTACTTTATTTTTACATCTTTGTCTTGCGTTACAGAAGAACAGTATATTTAATCTGGACTTAAATCTTCTCCTATTGTTCACACTGCTTTCTCCTCTTCAGCAGCAGAACAAAGAAAGCAGGTGCAGTCAGGTCTACTGTTCTTTCTGCTGTCTTTTTTTTATTATTATTTTCTTTATTGTATTTGTATTTGGAGCCTGTACCTGAGCTGGTTAAATGAAGCAGGCTGTGGAGAGTGTGAGTCCAGGCTGAAGGAGCTTCGGCTCCTGTGCGTTTGTCCATTAAAGAGGGAGCAAAGGGCCAAGCAGGAGGAGGCCAGAGGGGAGGGATGGAGTCAAAGGGAGGAGGTGCACTCCCCAACAGTGTGTGTGTGTGTGTGTGTGTGAGGGGAGAGAGAGAGAGAGAGAGAGAGAGAGAGAGAGAGAGAGAGAGAGAGAGAGAGAGAGAGAGACATGTGTTTGAGAGCATATGTGTGTAATGTTTTGTGCACTTTCCCCCTTTAGATCACCCCCAGAAACTAACTATCTTTCTATCCATTTATCTACCTAACAGTCTACCTATTAGCCTATCTATAAATCTATCTGGATATCTATTACTGTCTTTTACTGACACTGATACATTTATTCATTTTCATTAGACAAAGGAGCAAAAATGCTTTTCCAGTAAATACTGCATCATCACCAAAATAAACAAGCCACACACACACACACTTCAAAATAAACATACAATTGTCAGTACAAACAGCCCAAATAATCACTGCATCCCCAGCATGATTAGTATTATTATCAGACATATTCCTGTTTGTATTACTGACAGCTCTTAATGAAGCAACTGCTGTGTGTTATGACTGTATTACTCTGTGTGTTGTGCTCTGTATTGTATTAACGTTGCAGTAGTAATACAGTAATGATGATGCTGTTTATATTCACTATTATTGTAAAATAAATGTAAACAACAGTGTGCTAATGGAGTTGGATGTTTCTCCTGCTTTATTTCCCATGCCGTGTCGTGCTGAAAGGGGGAAAGTGCTCTCATGCTCTCTATAGATTTTCGTTTATAGAATCGATCCAAATGTCCCGATATATCGACTGAAGATCCCCACCGCTTTCCAAACAGACAGCGCGCTTTAGCACCCGGCTAATTCCGCTGTTATTACTATTAATATTATTCTCTGTAATGTTTTAACAGAAAAGGTGGCGCATAACGGACTGTCGTCGCTTTTTTATTTATTGTGAGAAAAGGAAACATAGCTGAGAGGGAGATAGAGAGAGAGAGGGAGAGAGAGAGAAGTGTAATGATGAGGCTGGTGTGTGGTGAATGCGCATTAAAGCGCACACTGTCCCGGGCTGATTGCGGAATATGAAATGAAAGTTGGAGGCAGAGGGGCGCAGAGGGAGGCAGCAGCCGGTCCCTAACTTCATCCCCCCTTTCCAGTGTGTCCTGACCGTGCCTGAGCTGGGGAGTGTGTGTGTGTGTGTGTGTGTGTGTGTATGTGTGTGTGTGTGAGTGTGTGTGAGAGAGAGAGAGCCGGAGGAACGGGGCAACACCAAAAAGGTAGCAGCTTTCTTCTCCTTCACTTGTGCTGGAGCTCAGGTTTAAGTTTACACTGTGGTCACATTTTGGGATTGAAATGAACGCGGCTTGCTGGCACGTGCGCGTTTGTTTTTGTTTTTATTTACACTCCGCTTCTATTCGTTGGATTTTTGTGAGATTTCTTTAGCTGTAAATGTTTAAGGATGTTTGCTGAGAGAATTATTATTTCATGCTTTAGAAATGACAATTATTCTGATATTTATAGATTTGTGTGTTTGTATTTGTTTCTGTTCTGCTTGTAAACACACTGCTGCTTTAGAATCTCTTCTTTTGTTTATATTTCATGTTTTTGGTGTGGAGTGTGGATTTAGTACATTGGTGTGATTATTGTAAATTGATTGTTGTATTTATGATGGTATGTGGCTGTTGGACAGTGAGTTGAATTTGTTTCTCTGTGGGACAGAGAGAGAGAGAGAGAGAGAGAGAGAAAGAGAGAGAGAGAAAGAGAGAGAGAGGGTCAGTCTCGGTCACACGGTGACCCTTCACACCCCAGAGGGCGCCACGGGCTTTGGCCCAAAAACCCCAAATGGGAGCGCTTAAACAGGCAAAGAACGAGAACACAGGCGTGTGAGCTTTAGTTAAGGGTTAAGAACATGTGTATCCTGTCCACTTTACTACAATAATTATAAGACTGGTTAATGCAGAGACTCTCTATAGACAGCACGTTAAAATATGATAATAATAATAAATGAGATGGTGTGACAGAAATGTAGTTGGAGGTAAATAAAATATGATCACATAATAAAGCAGATGATAAGAGCTCATCACAGTTTCAGATGAATCCCACATTTTCGTTGCTAATAATAAATCAAACACACATTTCCGTCTACAGATAAGAATCTGTTAATTTAGTGTTGCAGTAAAAAATGAAGCTGAAATGAAATCTGAGTTAACAGAGTCTTTAGTAAAACAGCCCGGAGAGAAAAGAAACAGCACAGCAGCTTTACAGAGAAAGTAACGCAGTGGATACAGAAGGGGATTTTTTGGGGAAGATACTCAGATAAGACACATCAAGTCATTTTTTCCCATCCCACTTACTTTTCTCCATTTTACCGTTTTCAGACGCGAATAAAAAATATCTGTTATAATAAATACACACAAGTGCACAGTTCTACCAGAATAAAATAAAATAACATTAAACGTGCTGGAAATACTTGCAAAAAGAAGAGAGTCTTTTATAAACCAACAGTTTAAAAGTCCTCCTCGGTGAAACGCTCACAGAAAGGTGTTCAGAGGAAACATGGGAACGATTTAAAAAAAAGCTGTCCGTGTCCTCGTGTTTTCAGTCTTCTAGCGGTTTTCGGGGTGTAACGGAGCTGGCAGGCTCCAGTCCCCGGAGGAGAGACCGCGGACGCGGCTCGAAGAGCAGCCCAAACACGGAGCCACACATCCAGCCATGCTGAGCTCCAGCTGCTAGCATCCTTATAGCGACATCCGGAAACCTAGCTCACCGTGATTTTTTTCTTTTTCACGTGTCACCGCTTTTTGATTTTTACCTCCACGAGCACTACTTTAGTCTTTATTTCTTCCGTTTTAGCCTCCATTTGAGAGCAGACAAATCAGTCAAACTGAGGTCTTTCTGAGTCTAACATGAGCCTAAAATCAACAATATAAACATGACAAAAACTAGCATAACACGAGCTAACTTTATTTCTGACTCATTCTGAAAGCACTATTAGCATCTGCTAATCCTGTGGTCAGTCCTGCAAAGCATGTCCTCCCAACCTGAACACAAAATCTGACAACATAAACGTTTTAAAAATGATTATCTCATGATTCTGTTTGGTCTGAAAAGCTTCAGTGCGGCCCGTGTGGATCTCCTCAGCCTCGGCTCTGTAAAAGCTGGATGTGTGAACTTGGTCACGAAACTTATAGGCGGAATTATTGATCCACTCTGTATTAGACTTTAAAGCCTTAAGCACCGAGTCTAGTGCTGATTTTACCTACTTTATACAAAATATAACATCACTAAGTCAATGACGAATATTGTCCAGTCAAGCTCCAGCATAAAGCAGCATAACATTTATTACAATGTTATAAGAATATTTATATGTCAGTGTAAATGATGTTATTAAAATGTTAAGCGCACCTGGATGCACTTTTACTTATAGCTTACATTGGCTGAAGTTTTTAAAATGCACTTTAATGTATCTACATGATCTCTAACACTGTCCTTTCTTTCTCTACTGTAAGCATTTTGTTCAAAATAGTTTCATTTCAAGCCAAAAAAAATTATAAAATGAAAAATAAAACAAAAACAATCAGCAGTAGTGATGGTTATAGTACTGTAGTGAAGAATGGTGTATAAACAGTGTACAGTTGTACAAATATGTGGTCAGATCAGGACCTGTATTGATATCATACAGCTGTATGAGACATCTTCTCTTCTTCTGTTTAACACTCTCGAGTATTTTGTCTAAATTTGGCCACAATAAGCTGAACTGAAGTCAGATTTTATTCTCGTAGCTTGGTGTACACTTGTAGACACTGTTGTGTTAAATGGTCCACGGCGCTCGTGCCGTAGCGTACATTCATTGTATTTCTGTAATGAGTCATATTTAAGCACGAATGGCTCGTGTTAAAAGCGAAATAACACAGTATTGTTCATTAGCTTTGCATTGCCTGCTGTTTTTGTTGCTTTTCCTTTTGTTTCCTGGCATTAGAGAGGTAAACTGTATCCGGCCCTTCAGCTCGGGCGAATTGAGCCGAGGCGTCATTTGCAATGTGGAGACTGTTGATCACCTCACTAATTACGCCTCTCTCTCTCTCTTTCTCTCTCTCCCGTTCTCCCTCGCCCTCTCTCACCCTCCCTCGTGCGCTCCCCCCTCTCTCTCTCTCTCTCTCTCTCTCTCTCTCTCTCTCTCTCTCTCTCTCTCTCTCTCTCATTCCCAGAGTGCATATCGGGAATAGACGCACAAAGACATGCGCACTCAACTTAATCAGCCATTTTTTTAAACAGGGCTAAAACGATAATAATTAGCAGAATAAAGACATATCGGATTTTCATTTTTCCCTTTCCTCCTTTCCCCAAACCCCTCCACAACCGAAACTGCTAGGCAGCCGTCGACACGTCTTTTACCAACCGGACCCAAAGGATCGACTCTTTTTCTGTCACCGGTCGTATTTACGTTTTTTTCACCTTTTTCCAATAAACTTGGAGGATTATTGTCTTTTTTCACCTTTTTTGTTACCAACTTTCACTATCATTGGATGTGATTTTCTTCATAAAAACACGAAGAGAAGAAGCGGAGAGAGCTGCTGGGGGAAGAAAGTAAGTTTTTTTTCCTCCAACTTTTATTGAGTGGTTGGTGTTGGTGTAGGTCGGGTATCGCGGACACTGTTGATGGAGTTTTAATGTTCGGCTGATAAACATCTGCAGCGTTTAGACACATACGAGCTTTTTGAGCTTTTCTGTTTGTAACGGCGTTTAGGAGCAGTGAACTGTCACACCGTATCACCTTTTGACACCTCACACGAGTCCGTTTGGCAACTTTTAACCCTGTTTTCGGCTTTAAACACAAGAAGAAGCTCGTTTATTTTGAAGCGGTTTGACGTTATTGACTGTAGTAACGTACGACACCGGTGAGCTGAATTGGACAAAACGGTCGATTTTTACATTTTTTCTCTCTTTTCCGGTTTTTGGACAACACTTTGTTGTCTTTTATTGTCAACAGGGCTGAGTATCAGCTTTAAACGTCGTGTTTTTGGTCATGAATAACAGGGAGATGTGTTTTCAGTCATATCGCTTCACTGCTACGACCGTTAAAACGTTAAAAGCTTCGCGCGAGCAGCGTGAACAGAGACGGTCCTCCACAGCCTCCCGGTGTGTTTACTGTTAGCTCCTCTCCCTGTTCTCTGTTTACCTGCTGCGGAGAGTCTCAATGAATACAGTACCAGCGGATAGATAGAGAAGAGAGATTCAACACTAAAGCTGAAGCCTCGTCCACTTCACACAAACTCCTCCGCTGCTGTAGTAACACAGCCCGGGCGGGCAGAGGGACCTGGACGCCTCGCCGGCTCGTCTGGAGTGGAGTGTCCGTCTTTAGGCGACTTCTCCCTCCACGCCGTAAGGTCCATTTTCTCTCCACTCTTTTCCTTCCAGTTCTGTCTCCTCTTGTTGTTTTTTCTTTCTTTCCTCGCTTTACGGTCGCCCGCGATGTTGAAGAGTCTGACATAGTGTTTTGTGGGGCTGTAGAGAGTGTAGTCTGTGTGTGTGTGATGGTTTTGCTCCATGGCTGGTCTGCTGGCTCCGTTTGGGACGCGATGGTGACAGGGGGCATCGATCGCTCGCATCGAGAGCGTAGAAAAAAGCCCTGAACACACACATACACACACATACTTGGTTCTGTGTGTGTGGAACGGGTCCGTGTGTGGAACAGTCTGTGTGTGTGTGTGTATGTGTGCGTGTGTGTGTCTGTGTGTGTGTGTGTGTGTGTCAGGGCTCTCTCTTGCTTTCAGTGCTAAAAGGCTCCCTCGTTTTAGGACTTCACGAACAAGGTCTCCGTGTTTTCATGATTTTTGGGCCTTTTTTAAATTCTTGCTTTACTTTATTAGTGATATTCAGCTTTAGGTTTGGATGTGAACTATCTGGGCAGCTTTTTATTTTTCATTCAAACACACATCTCAAAGGATGCCTTCATTTTGGTGCAAATTTTGGATTTCTATGGACATTGTTTACGTCTGATTTCTCGTTTGGAAATGTCTTATTATACTAATATTACTATTATGGTTACTATTACTATTATTGTTACTACTACTATTATTATTATTATTATTATTATTATTATTATTATTCATAATAATGGTAATAATAATAATATATGCATTGTTATAATTGTTATTGTTATTATTGTTATTATTATTCAACTATTAGTATAATTATTATTATTGATTTGCTTGTAAATATGTCTCAGTTTCTAAGACAATGACAGCATTTATCACATTGTGTAAAAATAAACATGCAGATGTGCTGTGAGTTATATGCTTTCCTTGTTTTCTTCTTTTTCTTCTCTGTTTCTAAGTCGTTCAGATGAAATGTCTTTCCTTGCCTTGGAACAGTGTTTTGTGTTAGTGAGGAGCGTCTACCGTACAGTAATTTCTCTCCTGTGTGCAAGCAGCAGCAGGCACTTCCACACAGCTTATTATGTAAATCAAATCCCATCAGGTGATATTTTCAACAGATAGCTTCATAAAACAGAAGAAAAAGGTTAGCACGAAAAGGATGCTAAAGCAAGATATGGCAAAGTGTTTGAATAGAAGAGTGGAAGAAAGGACGTTGTATTATGAGCCATACAAAAATGTATGGATTTGTTTAGAGTGGTGTTAGTATCTGGCTGTAAATACCTGAATATTTATCTGAATGTTTTTGTTAGACAATAACTGTGTTATTCTTATGCAGTGTAGAGCATTTCGGATTAAATTTGTCGAGCTGTTGAGGGAAGCCCTTAATAACTTGAGATTTAGACACGTTCCGCAGTAAGATTGGCTCTGGCTTCTCCAAGGGTCGACAATGTGTCATTTCCATGAAGCCAAATTGCCCTCTGCCTATACGATATTAATGTGCAAATCAATATTTCAGGGATTAAATTTCCCTTCTTCATATTTTATGGTTTCTACCTCAATAAGTCTCAAGTCTAATAGAAGAGGCCGGATGATTTAAAATCCCCCACAGCAGCAGTGCTTGCTACAAGCCTATCACAGCATTTTGCTGTTCGACACTGAAAAATCCTATGGCGGTGCACAGGGCGATGACTGCCACTGCTTTGTGACATTAATGCACCCAGCTTGGCTAAAAGGCTGAATGATGGCTATGTGCTCGGTTGAATGCTAAAACATGGTTATTGAAGTATTTATACTAATAATAATAATTAAACCGAAGCCTCGCTCACACACAGTGCGGATGCACACTGATATGTGCACACAGAGAAGATCCACTAACACATACACACATAATGTATGCACATATTTTGAAAGCTGTCATGAATAACCACAAGATGTCCATTGCTGTTGATATGATTTTTTCCCCTGCAGAAACAGCGAATTCTGTGTTTTTCCTTAAAAGGCCTTTTCAGAAGCACTCAATAAAATACTGGTTTTGTGTTAGCATGATATTAACCATTTAGAGAAGCGGCAGTTTCCAAGCTGAGGCTCTAAAAACACAAGCTGATGTGTTATTACAATCGAGTCTGTGGAAATTCATTAAGATCTGGCCTTACAGTGGAGCAGCGGAAAAGCTTTATTTCTGTTTTCTTTAACCTTGACATTATCATGGTCCTCCAAGCTTTTGCTGTCTGTCATCAGGTGTTTGTTTTTTTCCATTCCTTCTTCTGCACCATCTGGACTACATTCTGCACAGCTGCATGAATTTCAGATGTGATAGAACATTTCTTTCCCCTCCCTATTTGGCTCATCTTACACCTTTTGAAGAGACTCGCTTAATTTAGTTGCTAAAAGAAATGCATGCAGAGGAGGACAAAAGCCCCTTTTAATCTGGCCACTGCTGTTTGATTTTCTTAAAGATTCCTGTCCATTACAATTTCAAAAGCTGCACGTTGTCTGCCATCTGGGTGTGATGTTATGAGAATCTTTTTTGTCTTGTTTTGCCAAGGAAACGTTTGTCAGCGTGTATGAGACATGTTTAAGTTATACCTGTCAAATCTTACATCAAGCATGACTTATTTTTAATTTTAAGGGGGGAAAACTGCACTCAGCATTGCCTCTTGGCTTGTCGGGAAACATAAATATGCAGTGATTTGTTTGTGCTTGATGTGGCTTTGCCTACGCTGCCTATTTAATAAGCTCCCCTTTCTCTCGGTTTCTGCCTCTGCGTTCCTCATGATTGCCGCAGATAGCATTGAGAAAATTATCACATTGTTTGGCGGAGTAACTGTGGGGGCTTTTGTTGCGAGCCCAATTGAATTTGGTCCAGTTAAGAAGGCCACAGAACACGCTCCGGTCCGCAGAGCTTGGCCACTGGAAAGCTGAGAAGTCAGGAGCTGGCTTAATGTATTAAGTGGGGGCCTTCTCGTGTCAGCCCTGAGGCGTTTTGTGGAGGAGGCTGGGCCTCCCCCTGCTTACAGGCTGTCTGAAGGGTTAAACACTTGGATGGGGTTCAAGCTCCACGGCGCCCAGGGAAAGTGCGTGTGAAACGCAGCGCAAGTTTCGTGTAATTAGCACTTAATTATATTAACATATGCAAATTGTCAGCTCTGAGGTTTGTTCAGCTGGCAGAGATCAGCTGAGCACAAATGGCTCATTGTTCCTGGGGCAAATAATGGATTTGGAGTTGGATTGTGGAAATGCATAACCAGCTATCTAATTTAAGTCATACCATAGCAAAATTTCATTAGTCTCCATGGAGACAGGGTTAATTGTGCTGACTAATGGCCCTGAATACACTGGGCCCCTCCACATGCACCCCTCTCCTCAAAAAGCCCCCCCCCCCCCATAAAAAAACAACAACAAAAAACTGTGCCAGCTTAATCCACCTTACAATGACACTTGTTTATACACGCTTCCCTTGTGTGGGAATTTGCATATGCAAATTCTGAAAGGGTGGTCTTACTAGTGACGTTTGTCATGGAGGCCTGACATACAAGTAGAGAGGAGGAAACTTCTTCTATCACTGTCGACTGTGTACAGCATCATCCAGCCTGGTAGCATTCTTTCATAATTTGTTTCTGATTAAAAGACCAGACTGGATCTTGTTCTGTGCGGGGCCCTGGCAAAGAGAAGGTCAGGTCAGAAAAGAGTTTCCACAGCAACTAAATCTCTGTTCTTCTCCCTTTGGCTAATTAAATAACATTCTTAAAGCCTCTCCACTTTTTTTCAAAGAAGAGGAAAAGAGAATACTGTCTGGAATAATCTCTAGTTTCCTTTAGCTAGTACGGGGGGATACCCGCCGCAATGCTAGTACTCCTGCATTAATCCTGTTTTTTGACAGAAATGTAAACTGATATAATTGCTTTTCACTAGAGGGAATGGGGGTTTGTACAAGTGTGAAAGCATCGGAAAAGGATTAGCATTTTTTTGCATAATGCACAGCAGCTTTGAATGGAGCATTGAATGGTTGACTGAGTGACTAAGATGAAAGCAGAGTGAAAATGCTGCCTCTCTCTCTCTCTTTATTTCTGGGTTGGCTCTCCCTAAAGATGTGTTTGTCGAGGACTTGAGACAACAAGCGCGGGCTTCATATTCCTGGAGCCTCCCAAGATGCCGGCAGATTTTGTCATCATGTGAAGTAATATGTATGGTAATGGCCCCTCTCTCCACTAGTAAATAGAGGCTCCTGCTCCTTTATGCACTAGCGTTCAGGCACAATAGGAGTGCCAGGGACTGCATATTGGAGGTATTGAATTTCTTTTTTTCCAATGTAAGTTCATAGAAAAGACAATAATATTTATATGTAACTACTTTCCTGTTTTCAGGAAAAGGTGTTTAGTCTTAAAAAGGCAGACCTGAAAGATAAGGATCTACATATAGATATGCATATAGTGACGTTACAGTTTTAAGCAGGTCCTAACTGAGCTGGTCTCCCTTTTTGAAGATGGCGTCGGGGTGACGTGAATCGCAAACGCAGTGCAGCGTCACTTGCATCGCATCTGCTCTATGGAAATGATCTCCAGGCAGAACGCGCGTGGCCACAATAGAAATGTGCCTGCGCTGTGTTGTTTTTCAGCGTGCCCGGGTCTTCTTTCACTGACTTTTTATACACCATCACTAGCCTTTCATATGCTAATCGTTCTGAGGGGGAAAAAATGAAATTGTGGCCTGGCTGCTTGCAGGCCAGCGTGGACAAAGCGATTTCTTTTCCTTCCCTTTTATCAGTATGGCGAGCAACTTAATATTTCCAGCAGTGAAAAGGAAGTTAGCTTTGACTTGATTGTGAAAGGTGCCAATGTCCTTTGGTTTAACCCCTTCCACAGTGAAAGGGAATGCACCACAGAGGATGACTTCTGTCTGCATTTTTAAGCAGCCTTCGCAGTTAGACGGGTCATGCTTTAATGTCTGACTGGATCAGTCTATGCACTGACATGCTTTACCAGATGCTGACTTGTGCCTGGTTGCCAAGTGAAATTCACTGGAGTGTCATTCCCCCCCTCCAACGCCACCGCCAACCCTTGAGATGTGCCCTCTTTACCCTACAGCTTGGATGCAGTTAAAACGCCTCTCCCTTTGTAAGGAGGAAGCTAATAGAGTTAGAGACGGCCCCCGATGTGTGAGCGCACATGACTGATGAGGACACGGGCATTTCAGCCCTTCGTGAGGGCTTGTTATGGGAAGGTCTCGTTATCGTGAGGAAATGTAATTTTTGTTCTCATTGAAAACTTTCATTATTGAACACAGTTATCTAAATGTTTTTGTTGCTCTTGGTCTGCTGCCAGTAGGGATTGCATTACTTTTTCTGTCAGCCCTGTGTCTTGTCGGGAGCAAGGGGATTTTTTCCTCCTCTTCTTCTCAGGCTCTTCTCTCTGCTTTGTGTAAAGCTTCTTCTACAGGATATTAAAAATAGAATGAGGGAGAAAACAAAAATAAAATATAAAATGCAGCAAATATGATTGCAAAGGCGGAGATCAAAATGATGGGCGCTGTCATTTGGTCTCAGGGCTGTATACAGAGTCCTACAAGTTCAGAACCTCTTTCTGCTCATGCAGCCGTTCAGACTGGAAAGCAGCTTGGGACTGCTTCTGTAAATGCAGCTGCTCTCTTTAAATCTGGTAGTCGAGAGTGCGCCAGGCCGGCTTTGACGAATCAGGGTTGATGATCCAAGCTTGGCCTGTATGGCGGCGTTTTTCTTTCATGGGCCTAGCCTTCTGACCACGGAGGCTGCTAGCAATTCAGGGCTGCTACTGCACACACTGATATTTGCTGGTGTGTTTGGACTTGCTGTATGAGAGATGACCACATGGAAGCGATGAGAGGTGAACAGATTTAGCTAGAAGTGGAGAAGAGCTGTGTCAGTTTCTGTTGGTGTAGTGTTGTTACAAAGTGTTGTATAAAATGAACAGATTTGGTCATCTTTTCTTTGTTTGAAAAGTTTCTCTGGTCACATCTATAATAAATGGGCCTTGAGTTTGTGTTCAGTGGTTATACTGAATAAAATATATCAGTTGCTGTTTTTAAGTTTACTTCTCTTCTGTTAGTAGCTGCATTGATATGGACCACATTTGAATCATGTAGATTTGAAGCATGATCTTGTGTTACTTAGCTGTCTTGCTGTTTACACAAAGATTGCTTTCTTTCAGGCTGTTTAGTTGTGAGGTGACCTCATGTAGAAATTCACAGCATTGTAAGATAAGATGTTCACTGAAGCTTTGAGAGTGTTAGGGCAATCTGTGTGGAACAGACAACAAGTACGTTCATCTTGACCAAAGCTTAATACTGAAAAAGATGATGCTGGCAGTACACTAGCTGTGGTCAAGAGGCTATATTTGCTATATGCTATATATTTTTTATTAGAAATGGACATCACTGGCCACATAATCAAAATCCAGCTATATTCAGACAGGTAGATTCATACATATGTTGCACATGGTCCTTGTCAGTCACATCTGGTTATCTAGCCTGTTATTAGCCTTCTACAGACGGGTGCGACTGTAATTGAATATGTATGACCGGTAGTGTCTTATGTAAACAAATAAATGAGAGCTTGCCCCCATGAATATTCATGCTGCTTAGTTAGCTTAGCCAGCGATGAGCCAGGGATATTAACACGGCTCTTCCACCTGTGTGTGAGTGTGTGTTCATGTGTGTAAGTGTGTGCGCACTGAGGCGAGAGCAGCTTTCCAGACACAACGCTGGCCCACTGTTTGTGTTAGGCCTGAGGTTGTGCAAAGCTGCTGAAGTCCCCAGAGAAGTATTTAGTTAATACTAGACTTCTCATATCCTGTCTCGCTCTGGTCTGGCATGTGCATTGGAATCATCTTTAATTATTTGCTTTAAAGCAGGCTTAGACTTTCCATCAGAACAGATGAGCACAGCTCTGAAGGCTGGGCTTGTGTAGGTGCTGGAGGTGCCGCTGTTGGTCATCTTGTCAGCAGCTCTAATGATGGGTAAGCAGTAGACTAAATGAATGGTTGGTGGAATTTACAATTTGCGTCAAAGAGTCTGAGCCAAAAAAAGAAGAGGCAAGAGATGATCGCTCTAAATAGAAGGAATAAAGGGGAAGGGTGAGACGGACATATGTCTTTTTCATATTTTTTGAGACATGTCACATTAGTAGTTTTGGCTTTTAGCAAAACTGTGATTTCCTTCATGGCCATGTCCTCATTGTACATTCTTTTTTTTTTTTTTTTTTTGCAGAAACCAAGGAACTCAATCTCACCTTGCCTATTTTAAGCTATTTAAGTTATAGACAATCACTGAAAGTGCTGAAAGTTCAAAAGTGTAATAGAAAAAGATGCTTGGAAATGTATGAAAAACCCATTAAGGGGAAATTGAGGTTCGTTGGGGTATTTCGTATAAAATCAAATCGGAGGCCCCTGCAAAGATCAAGCGATACATACAAATGGTAGGCCTGAGAGCTGTTAAAATTAGAGGAGGGGTGGAGGGAGTTGGGTAAAAGCGAGAGTGAGGGAGAGAGAGAGGCAAATAGCCTATTTAAAGAAATAAAGAATATTTTCCACTCTAAGCCAGGCTGTTGGGTTTGCTGAAATGAATGTATATGTGGCGTTTTACATGCATACAGCTGGACTGTGCATTTCATTTAAACCAATACTCCTTACCTCAGTCTTCTGCATATTATTGCATCCATTTCATAGCAAAACAAATAATCTCTCCTTGCATATTAACATGCAGGACTTCAGAAATGATGTGCTTTCTTTGCCTTAATTAACTGGCTGTTATGCCGATGAAGGCCTTGTTTTCTTGTCCAAGTTCTCATTGACCTTAAATTCCCCCCGATGTCTTATTGAGGCCTTTCACGAGCCGAGAAGCATAAAATATGGTGGCCTTCCACTCTCTGCAGTGTACTGATAATGTTTCAGCCAGGCCAAACTGCTGCCCATATGGGCTTTCAAATGGCACCAATGGCAAAAAAAAGCAGCAGCTCTTTTAATGTTGCTCTTCATTACTGCTGCTCTGAACTACTTTTCATTCTCATGCCCTTTTCATCTAACAGAAAAATCTTTTTTTTTCTTTCCCTAACCAAACCATTAAATTAACGAATTAAAACCTTTCTGGAATAAAAAAAATGCAATTATATTTTGTGAATTATGATCATTTATTTCTGGTGCTTTTAGGAAGCAAATGGGATGTCATGACTGATTTGTTGAAGTTAACTTTCCCAAGCCAATTGGATTCGTAGCTTGCGTGACATTCAGTTTATTTGATAATGGAATATTGTGGGCCTAATCTAGACCCATACTAATTACATATGACAGTTGTTTGTTTGGAGTGAAATCCAATTAAAACGTGCAATTTTTCAGCTGGAACACTCTGGTTCTCCCTTAAAGAAGTAATGACCCCATGATGGCACTGAAAACAAATGTGTTTTCAAACTTTTTTTTTTCCATGGTCATAGCAAAGGGTAAACTCACAACAGCTGTCAGAACGAAGTTTGTTTAGAAAGCAAATGCCTTTGGTCTAAAGTTCATTTGGAGAGCTCTCTAATTAAATATAGGCCCAGACCTTAAGTTAATTAGTAATTCTCTGGCTCCAGAAATTAGAGATATCAGGGGGAGGGATCGCTTGCATGACCTTATAAGGCTCTGGACCCTGGATGGAGGAACTTATTTAGTGCAGTTTTTCATACCTTAATAGACTGTTTGACATGTTTTGTGAAATAGCTCAGTGAAGAATGCTTGGATTAGCGCATAGCTAACAGTCCTGGAATGCATGTAGGGATACCTGGCCTGTGATTATGTTTATAATACTAGATAATTACAGGACCGGGGAGTCTGGGGAGCGCTGCTTTAGCGAGGAGCTTGAACTTTTAACTTTTATTGTTTCTCTGGGAAAATGACAGTGCAGAAAGGTCAGAATCAGAGAAGGAGCCTCAATTAAAAATGGTGTCTCATGTTCATCTTTAAAAGAGCCTTTCTCAGACAACTGACAGCAGCAGAACAGAAGCCTCAACTGGGCCTGTAGGAGTGATCATCTGGGTAAAGGCAAAAGGAAAGCAAGCCAAATGGAAATGTGCTGCCTGTCAGCAAGCAGTTTTTAGTGTTTTTATAGATATGGTAAATAGTAATGTAGGCATGTGCATATAGTTTATATCTTTTACGTCAGAACAAAACCTTTTATTTCCAAAATAGTAAATGTATAAGAGAGGAAACCAACTTTATTAACCTTTAAAGGAGGTTAACATTTGTGTTTGGTCCAATTCTCCTGATCTTCTCATTATGAAATGTAAAGAACTGGTGTTTTGAAATTTTACATTTTAATTTGATATACACTGTACTGTGCAATGTTTTGGCAGTTCATACAGGCAGTATGTGTTTGACTGTTCAAATAACACACAAAAATGTAAAAAACAAAAAACTTTCCAAACCTCTCATCATGGAAGTCCAGTATTATTTATAGTTATCATGTACTTGGCTGAAACTTAATGTAATTGAATATGTATGACTGACCATTTGTGTTTTAGGTAACAAATCTTGTTACTTTATAATGTATATATGTTCATTTGTATTTACTGCAATGATATATAGTGTTTTAAGGTAACAACACACATTACTCACATATGTAATGGGATTAGGTAAATCGTATCTGGACAGTGAAGGTATGTTTTGCAAAATCTAGCAGTTTATTACTGTATTATGCTGTATTTCTGTATGTACTATATCATAGTTCATTGTTTTATACTCCAGTTACTGTTGTGTATGTGTGTATGGACCAGAGTTTCTGCGAGATGATCATGTGAAATGTGTGCGTCACTGACTGGACTGTGTGTGAGTGTGTGTATCCCTCCCAGACATACGGTTCATGTTTGCTCAGTCAGCCGCATGCTCTGTTAGACGGTAGCATGTCTGGCATGTTTGTAGTGTACATAGTAGTTGAAGTGCAGAAGTCTGCAGACCCAAGCCCAGGAATGGAAGCTGAACTGGACACTAAAAAAATGAACAAGGATTACATGCATAACAAAGCGTGTGATTGGTTAATCTGAATCCTCATTAATTAAGTGCACCTCTCTTCTAACAAAAAGCACTTTAGCATCTTTAGCACACAATGATTCATTTCACTTAATAATCCCTCGTTTTTTAGGCATCCAGGAATGACATGACATGCTTGCTTTCAAACAGATGCACCTAAAACGTGATTTATGTAACTAGTAAGCACTTTCATATTGTATATCGTACCTTACAAGGGCATGATTGACCAGTAGATTAATATTTATTTAGTACAGGGAAATCAAGGGATTAGACAGTCATCATTTTAACTCTAATCCTGCTTTGCATGGACTAGACAAAGAGAGGGTGATTACAGAGCATGAGGCTGGCAAAGCCGCAATTAGATTCTCTGCTTTCTTGTTGAGCGTGGAAAAAAAAAAGAAAACACACGCACGTACCCCAAAGGAATAAGCCGAGACATTTTTCCCTCTTTCAAACCAGCAGAAAGTAAACGTATTCATCGCTCGTGCATGTGAGGACAGCGGAAAGATCACGAGTCAGATTCACGTCAACTCGATGAATCAGAGAATAACCACTGCTAATTTTCCTCAGTGTTGCCTTTGAAAGTGTGTGTGTGTGTGTGTGTGTGTGTGTGTGTTTTATGCCTAGTCTGTGCATTCATTCTCATAAGAGTCTCTGTTGCTGTTTTGTGTCCATATGTGTGGGTGTCATTGCTTTATGCTGTGATATCCTCGGAATAACACATCTTTGCTAATTAAGCTAAAATACTCGCCAGGGGAAGCAGGTAGAATTGAAAAGTGGGATAATGCACTGATTTGCATCTGGGTTATTTCTCTTAGCAAAATATACACAGTGCAAAGAGTGCTGATGTGTCTCAGGTGGGAAGGCGAAGAGCAGATGCGTGCTTTTCATTACAGCGTTGCCTTTTTTTGCGCTCCCTAAGCGTAATCCCAAGTAAAAAAATGCAAAGTGTCGAAGTTAACTTTGCAAAGCTGCCCATTAGGTGCAATGCACATAGTTGAAACAATTGCAGAGAGAAAGAGAGAAGGAAAGGGAGGAGGGAGGGAGGTGGGGCATAAGGATGATTTGCCATCACGTGGGGCACCAGAAAGAGAAGATGTGAAACCAGATGTGGGGTGAAAAAAAGGCTAAAGAGGAAGGCCAGTGGAGAACCTGCCCCAGAAACATTGGAACTGTTCTCTTTCTCACAGTTGTTGTGAATGTTAATGATTTTTCTCTTTTTTTCTTTCTTTCGTTTTTTTCTCCTCACTCCCCTTCACCACCCCCTCCCCTTCTCTCCTCCGAAGACACAGCGTCATTGTTTGTTGCAAGGGCCCTTTTCTTTCAAACTTAATTACCTTCTCCCCTTTGTGGCCGCTCGGGCCGAAAGTTTGTGCCGTGTCAGGAGAGGTCGTCACACATTCTTCGGCGGTGCTGCTCGTTAATCTCGGGCGTGCAGGCATTCCTTCTCCTCGCGCCGAGGATAGGCCGAAGAAGAGCCCCAGGAACATCAGCAGGAAGCTCTAAGCTGGTTAATGCAGTATAATTGTCTGGACATAGACTGGCCTTTGTTTGTGCGGTTCATTTCGAATCAGCCGTAATTAACTCCAGAGTGTTTCCAGATTGCCGGCAAAGAAAAATTGCAGCTTTTCCCTGCTTTGAATTTGGGGGGAAAAGACATTAGCTATGTAGATTGTGTTTCCCTTTGATACCGGGCCCTCATGTTAAAAGTTTTCAAATGGGTGAGGCGGTCATAGAAAGCCATGCAAGACCAAGGCTTTTCTTACTTCTCTTTTTCTTTCCTAGACAGTTGAAAGAATTAAAATGGGCTTTCTCTAGTACACTCAGTAGTTCATGAATGTAAAACAAGTCATATGATACTGTTTTAGGTCTTAAACCTTGCTTTCTAGTCACACAGGTAAAGCTGTAAAAAAAGGTTTTCTGTGGCTTCCTTCAAATTGCATCACATTAGTTATAGAGTTCTTTTTTGCCAAGACAAGATTACACATTGGCTGCTTGTATGTCGGTGCCATTTGATTCTATTTGCTAAAAGGCATTTTGTGGACAGGTAATTTGTACAGAAAGATTCCTGTGCTAAATGGTCTCCCTTTTTTCGCTACCGTAGAATTGTGCCACACCCGACAGTAATGATATGGTGCCTATTGAAAATGAGGGCCTTTACCATGTCTGTGGCGCAGGGGAGTCCTGCTGCTTCTACTGTTACACCTCAAGGCACAAATAGGGTTGGCGAAAGCCTTTGTGAAAAAACGCCCAGGCAAAACCTCCTTTTTCCTTTTCTTTTTCTCTCTCTCTCTCTCTTTCCCCCCTTTTGCAATTTCTTTACACAAGAATGAATTCTTTAAACAAGAAAGAATTAAGCCTCCTGGTGTCCTTGGAGGCCAAAGAAGCTCTTGATGTTTGGATAATACCACTTTGATGGATTTTTCATCACTTCTTTCTGCATGGCAACAAATAAACAAGTATAATTACTCTTGTGAAGGCCTATTCATGCCATTGTCAGGATTAGATATGTGGGCAGCTTTCACACTGCGACTCCCCATTGTCTTTGCCTAACTCACTATGACATTTTGATAGAGGATTTGGTGTAGGGAGAAAGCCGCAGCCAGGATAGGGATGACCTTTGCTAAAACCTGATCTAATTCAAGGATGTTTTACTTTATTTTTCACCCCCCATTACAGTTTCTATTCCAGTTAGGTGCATTAGGGTGTGCTAACTTTTAACCTGCGTTTTGGCTTCTTCACAAAAAGAGCGAATGAGGAATAATGTCCGGGGGAAAAAAAAAAAGAGCGAGTGAAATCCCCAGCTTAAAAAAAAAGCCTGCTGTCCTGCTCGGTGAGCTTCTGAAAGGCAGAGAGAAAGGATGGGTGGAAGGGGGGGTGGGAGGAAAAACAATAGGCAAAAGGAGCCTCTCAGCCCTCTTTTCCCAAGAACTTAGCACTCGGACCAACCTAGCATTCCTTCCCCCATTATTCCTCTCTCTTGATCAGATCAGATTCTTTTTAATCACTTCACAGGCCGCGTCTCCACGGACCGTGGAGAGAGAGAGAGAGAGAGGGGGCCCCGGACAGTCTTAATTAAAAAACAGAGGTAGAAACACTGTTTGCCATTTTCTTTGTTCTTAAGGGAACGGGAAACTGTTTCTGTGCGGGCAAGAGACACGTCCTTGTTGTTTTGAGAGATAGGGAGAGAGAGGGGAGTCAGAAAGAGAGAGAGAGAGCTTTTTCTATTCTAAAGGAAAGATCTTTGAGTTTTTTTTCCTCTTTTTTTTCGTTCAGCCTTCTCTTTGTAGATTGAAAAGCAGAGAGAAAGTAAGAGAAAGGCAGGAAAACTGTTTCACAGTTAAGTTACCTCATGTGGGAGGAATCGGAGTGGTTTTTATAGAACCACTTCTGTTACCCTCAGTTCAAAAGGTGTAAGCCAAAAAAAAAACATCCTAAATGTAAAAAGAACATGGGACCTGTCTAAAAAGAAGGTATGTACTTGATGCTAGTTTTTTGTTTGCACAAGTGTAATCTTGGGCTCAGTTTGAGCTGTGCTGCTTCTTTGTTTCCATCTGTGTTTGCGTTAGTGGTCAGAGCGAGCAGAGATGAGTCGTAATGAAAAACAGTGATTGTTATGGGTTAGCCAGACATGTTGAGATTCAGAGGATGTCTAGATAACACTGATAAGCTAGTGTTAGTGCAGCGTTCCATCTCCCTCCCCCCATCTAAACGTGAGAAATGGATGGGCACACTTCAGCGGGCAACTTTGGTGCTGATTGTGAATGATCTCTTCTCTAAAGCAGAATATCAATACAGAAGCTGGAGGTGCTTTCAGCATAGCTGAGCGACCGCTTCATATCAAAACCAGGATAGCTCTGAGCTGTTTAGCTTTTTGCACATCACTTTATAATTCATAACCATGTAATGATTCAGATGCGTTCCCAACAAAACCTGAGACACAGACATATCCCGTGGAGCCATCGCTACACTTTAAGTGTCAAGGAATACATAATTCATTGCAAAGTGTGTGTTTTATGTCCAAGTCTAAAAGAAATACATGGATCCCAGCAAAACAATAGCAATAGCAAAATGGCAAACTCTGTCGTTTTTAACATTCAAGCCAATTTTAAATGAGCTTGGTAGCACCTGGAAGAGGGAAAAAAGAAAGGAAGTGGACTGTGTGGTTACATCTGCTAACAATTCATATTGTGTTAAATATAAATGCAAAGGCCTGTAGTACAATGGATACAAATCACAATGAGGGTTCCTGACATGGACAGTGTTTGGACATTGTATGAAAAATCTTCTTATATGATGTGGAACATAAAAGGATTGTTTTACATGGCTCAAACACACACACATACACAAGCTTGCGCTCTGTGCATACAGGCCCTGAAGACACAACTGCTGGCTCTGTGATGGTGCTTTGTGA
>BRDA01005821.1:65746-88246 GCA_036984385.1 Crenuchus spilurus | reverse complement strand
AAATGTCCCTCTGAATGTTTTTACCTCAACATTTAATTGAAGCTACCACACGTATATTAGTCTGTCAGGAACTATTGTAATTCTTTGTCTCTTAGTCAAATGCATCCACACAGATATTTTGGGTCGAGGAGACTGCTAGCACTTGTACCACATCTCAAATGTGTGTAATTACCGACTTTACAGTTTGTTATAATTTTTTGTCCAGCATGTGGATAACCGTTCTAGCCTACTTGTAAAAATGTGTGGAGATCAAAGGAATAAATTACAATTACAAGAACGTAACACGATCTGCTTTTTGTTCCCGGCTCACACTGTGGCAGAGCCTTTTTTGTATTGATCAACTTTCATGTCTTTAGAAGAGGAAAAAAAGTACAAACTCAGGAGCGACGTGCCCGGTAGGAGTAATTAAAGCTATCTGATGAGGGAGTTTAGAAGTTGAAAGGGATGATTGTAATTGATCCTGATTCAATCCTATTACAGCTTTTTATAGTTAAGGCTTTATAGAAGCCATACTCCTCACTGAGGCTTTATTTGATCAAATCCTTTTGTGTAGGTGTTCTATGCTGGTTTCTATCATCTGTATTTTCATTTCTTTTAATAATAAAACAAATAAATAAGTACAACTTTTTTCTTCTCCCAATTTCTGTTACTACCTTCTCTCTGTCTGTCTCTCTCCCTCTCTGTATCCCTCTATCTGTCCCTGCAGTAAATAATGAGCTACCGGCAGAGCTGCGTCTTGCGAGTGGTCAGCTAATGGGTGATGACCTGTCCGTCCTCTCTGCTGGGGAGCTGTCGCCTTGCATCAGCGACCCACTGCTGAAGCTCTTCCAGTGTGCGGTGTGCAACAAATTCACCTCGGACAGCCTGGAGGCCCTCAGCGCCCATGTGGCTGCTGAGCGCTTGCTCCCAGAAGACGAATGGCGGGCTGTGATGGGCGACGTCTACCAGTGCAAGCTGTGCAACTACAACACCCAGCTCAAGGCCAACTTCCAGCTTCACTGCAAGACCGACAAGCACATGCAGAAGTACCAGCTTGTGGCACACATCAAGGAAGGGGGCAAGGCCAACCAGTGGCGTCTCAAATGCATCGCCATTGGCAACCCTGTGCACCTGAAGTGTAATGCCTGTGACTACTACAGCAATAGCGTGGAGAAGCTGCGGCTGCACACCTCTAACCAGAGGCATGAGGCGGCACTCAAGCTCTACAAGGTCAGGGCCTTTTCACCCTCACCCATAGTCATCTGATACCTTACTTGTGTGTGTGTGTGTGTGTGTGTGTATGTATGTGTCAGTGTCAGTGTGTACTACACCCAACCCACACAATATGCCTTAGGCTGATTTGTTTAATGTAAAACAAAGTATGTACATTATCCTTCTCCATTACGCCTCATAATGTACCCAATGTAAATGGACAATGACTAGTGCATTGGCCTGAGACAGAGAACTGATTCAGTGCCTGTGGTTGAGGGCAGGTAAACACAGGCTATTTGTTTTCCAGCACCTTTGTTTTTATGATGTCAAATGTCATTAGCCCAGCTGTAAATTTGATTTGGCCCTCCACGGTCACCCTTTCCCACTCTCCCCTCTCCCTTTCCTGTAAAGACGCTGCAGGCAGGGACGTGCCAGTCAGCCTATTTACATGGTGCCTTTCGAAAATCAAACGTAATTGAATTTCTTGTCAGAAATATCAATACTCAGGCAGTGAGGTGGGTTGATATTTGGTATTTGGTTGTTTTCTGGATCCCTTACATCACAGAAAATCTGCCTTGTCACTTCGAGAGTCAAGGCTACTCCTCAGGAACGTGTAAACATCATGTAAGCAGGTGACTAATTGCGGGTGTGCGCTTATGTGTGGGCGGGTGTGTGTTTTTGGGTGTAAAAAGTCTCTCTGTCAAAGACTGCTTGGGATTGTAAATAGGTGACAGAGTCATAATTATTTTCAATGCTCTGTGGACTGTGCTGTGTTTTGAAAGGCTTTATGAATCATTTGGATGCCTGAATATTCTCCTGGTGATTTGCGGGTTCATATCTGACTGTTCTGTTCTAGGCCTGGGGAAGGATAGCTGATACACAACACATAAGGGGGAGCGGCTGGGTCTTGGCCACTGTAGTCTCATCCTGTGCTTAAGTGCTTTCGGGTGTTGACTTACTGGCCTTGTGTGATTGCCTGAAACAATAATACTGACATCCTGAAATCATAGACCAGCATCACATCCCAGACTCATTAGTGGACTTCTCTGGATAAACTATATTAACTTAATGAGGATCTATTGACCAGGCTCAGTCACTTTTGGCAAAGTGTGCTCGTAATCCAGCCTTGGCTGTATATTTAGAAAAGTTAATTTAGCAACTGACAATGGCTAGACTGCAAATGCAATTGGCAGGTCTGTAATCGTAATAATGAAATACGATTTTATTACCCTGACTCTGAGTGAAGGTAGTAACCTCTCTGAGGACCCTTTTAACAGGCTAGAACAAAAAAAAATGAATTGAAATGCACAAAGAGGCCTTCCAAGAATATTCATTTAACAGTTTTTTCCTTTTTAAGCCTGCCTAAAAAGCAAGGGAGAAGTTGGGGGGGTGTGAGCAATTTATAACGTTATTCATGCATTCACACAGTGTTAGTGATGTGGCGTTAGTAACTGAACAACAAAGGGCAAATCCTCCAACGAGTGAAGTCAGCGTGAGCCAAATGAAGGCCCAAAAAGAATCGCATGCGGAATTTTGAGGCCTGGCATTAAAGACCCTGTCCATGGGAATGTTTTGAAATCCTTAGCAGTTTAAAACTTTTTTCCCCCCCTTTTTTTTTCGGGAGAGCTCCGCTAATTCTCTAAGCAAACAAAAAAGGATTCCATGGCAACAAAGAGCATTTGAGATCATGTTGGAAGACAAGTAGACTGAAGATTAGAAGGTGAGAAAGGCCTAGCTTAGCCATGATCTCAATAGCCTGTGGTTGTTGCTGCATGCAGAGACATGGCTGAGAGTGCAGTTTGCATGGATGAAAGTTTGTTTGTGCACTCGCGTGTGTGAGTGGGTCACTACTTATTTAGTAGTTTTTAGTTTGATTGGCATTAAATTCATCCGGATGTCACCTAGTTCAGCCACCGCTAATGTCCGCTAATGAAATGGCTCCCATTTGGCGGCTTGTTTCATAACTAAATGGGTTTCTAATATTACTCAAAAATAAAATATAAATTTTAATAACATCTAGCATGTATCATAATGCAATCATTTATACCAATGTAGTAAAATGATGACAGCCTTTGTTTGGTGAAAGTATGGTTGCCATACTGCCTTTTTGCTGATGTAGAATGAAAATAGCAGGTGGCTGTAGTGGGATTAAAATGGTGCTATTCTTTTTGGGTTCATGTGTCGGTAAATCCAACAGCAAGCATGACAAAGGCCACTCTTTCTTTGACATTTGAAAGTAAGTAGTTTAATCCTAAGGGAAACAATGAAGCAACTTCATCAAAGCCGTTTTTGGAAGGGCTGATCAGGGAAGCAGATTAATGCAAAGATATGAAAGCTAACTAACTCCAAAAAATGCTTAAGCATTTTGGCAGCAGCATTTAGCTGAACGGCCATTAAATTTCACTTTTGATGGAGAGACAGTGGCGTCCATTTTGACAAGGACAGGGCGAAGGGTTCGTCCTGCACTCCTGCCCACCTCATCTTTTCCTGCCCCTACCTTTTTACGCTGGGAGGGGAAATCTGTTTTACAGATGCAGCCTTTTAATGCATTTGGCAGGGATCAGACTATTTCACTCATAGACATATGGTAGTAAAGTATAAAAAAATAGAAAGAAAGAAAAGAGATTTCTTTATTTGACCAGAAAAACACCTCTTCTTTTATGTTTAAAGGTGAAAGGCCCATGGGATTGGGTAGTTTGGCCAGGCACACAAAAGAACAAAGTGTTGATGACCTTTCCATATGGCCCTGGAATACAGAATATCTTTATGACTGAGAAATGATTGAAGATACAAACAAAACGCATATTCAGTATTTTATTGCTGCTTTGTACCCTCCGAATTTTTCTGAGGGGAATTCACATCATAAGATTCTTCCAAAAAAAAGTCCCAAATTACATTTGCAGTACAAGCAGTGCCTTTCTCAGCAGGTAAATGCACAGCGTATCATGTCTGCAGAAGATAGAAGGCATTGGATTCTCATAGACTGTGTGAAAGCACATAACTAACACTGCTGTAGAGCATGGCGTTTTTTTCCCTCATGTCTATTAAAAATAGACGTAATGTCGCATACCCAAAATTGGCCTCAGTTCATGTTTGGATTTAGCGAATAATAGTGATATATAGTCGTAATATAATTATTAATAATAAACACTCAAATAAATGCAGATGTGGGACGGTGTAAATCTGTCAAGGCCATTCAAAGGCATGGTAACGCTCAGTTAGGAAATGGCAGGAAATATGTGTTGCTCCAAAGAGAGGATTTGCGCTGGGCATTTGGGTCATTTAAAGCCAAGAATGTTCATGGTCAGTGTGTCAGAAAAGCCTGAACGGAGAAAGTCAAATACCAAACCACACCTGTTCATCAGCTGGTTCTTTTATACTCGTTCTGTTGTCTTTAGCTCTGCTTATTGCTCTTTTTCTCTCTTTAGTGTGTGTTGAACATGGGCATATGAACATATTTGATCATTATATTATGATAAATTACATTCTGAATATTGAATATCGTATCAGTGCATAGTAACTGCATAGTGACTCATTGTTTTTTAATACTGCACTGCTTTTTAGCTCACTCAATTATAAATAACAATTAGTCCTGGATTTAGTTCAGTGTACTCATTGTTGTTGTTTTTTGAGACTTGAGACCTTTTTAATATATTTATAATACTTGGTCAGGTTTTCTGATGGTGTATTTTTCAGCATATCACCCACCCTCAGGGATGTCCAGTATATATATAGTCAAATGCTATGAACTGCTTAATTACAGCACCCAGCCCCCCTGTCCCAGAGCATCAGTCATCAGTCAAGCAGAATGTCTGTCTGTCTAGAGCCCACTGCATTATTTCCATTTTTGTATTTTTCTCCTACTTCCCTCTCTTTCCTTCTCCAACACCTCTCTCTCTCCCTCTCTTTCTCTCTCTCTCTCACACTCTCATTCCTCTTCTACTTTTCCTTCTCTGTTCTTATCCACTTCCTTTCTTTCCTTAATACATCCTTGCTGTCTTTATTTCTATTTTTCTTGTTTTACTTCTTTTTCTTTCCCACCTTTTCTCTCCTTGTCCACTTACTCCTCTTCTTTCCACTGTGCCCCATTCACTGTCTATATTTCTTTTTCTTTCTCTCTCTGTCTCTCTCTCTCCCTCTCTCTCTCTCTCTCTCTCTCTCTCTTTCTTTCTCACTTGCCCCCCCAACCCCCTGCCCCCCATTCGAAGCCACAGGGGCCCAGGCACGTATAATGCTCATCTTTCTGGTGGAGTGAGGCAGGGAGATGGAGTGGGGCAGCTTCGTTGGGGCCACTGGCTCTCCACAGCTCGTCCCCGAGGGAGCAGCAGATAGCCCATCTCATTATCCATGATACGGATGGCAACACCATTGGTCGGGGCAGGGAAATGAGAGGGGAAATTAAAAGAGGAGAGAGCGCGTGGAGGAGGGAGGGGTGCAGAGGGGGAGAGAGTGAGACAGAAAGAGAGACAAGAGGCTGGATTTTCAGATTCATCAAAAGAAACCCCTCCCATTTTTTTTTTTACCATTTTCCCTTTCCAGTTTTCCATCCAGCAGGGCAGTATGTACGCTCTCCCATTTTTTTTCCAAAATCAAGATGGCAGCCAGTTGATAGGCACGTTATTAAGTCTGTGCAGTTATAGCACACTCATTACTGAAGGTCAGGCCCACACCCCTCTCATTTGAAAATCAAATGCCCCATATATATGCAGCTCTAATTATTGGACTGTCATTTCACCCGGTGTGATTGCCGAATGGACAGGAGATTGAGTTGAGTGTATTTGCATAAAAAGTCATTGTGCATAGTCCATAGTGGGCAGAGGGACCTATTTCAGACCCTTCCTATATCATCACTGTCCTGTGGTTCACCCCTATAGTCCCATCTGTGTTGAAGAGAAACACCAGCACTTTCAAATAGCAGCATTTTGATAACTACATCTTCTTTTGACAGTCCGTCAATAGAAAATTGATATTTTTGGTCAGCACACTCTTACTTGAGATCTATTTTAACATTCCATCTTTTCAAAAAGGAGTCACTGCACATACTGCACTTCTAAAAGCAGAATGAAAGGGGAAATGATGAGCAAAGAGATATAATTGGGACATGAATCAGTCGGAAGGTCGGTGAGTGTCTTTTCCAAGCTGTGTCTTGCTCAGTTCTGGAAAAAAAGGTGGACTCCCAGTGCTGGGTTGACCAAATTGTACTGCTTCAGAATTTGATCAGTATAGCACAGTGGTTTGCAAGAAGGTCTACAAGCAAACAAGTACTTTAGTGACCATGTAGTGAGCTTAAAAATAAGTATACTCATAAATCACTAAATAAAAACCAATTGTGAAGATTTGCCACAACAAGAAAAAACACCACATGAAGCTTTAGATCAGTCACTGTGTTAACCTCGTTAGTTACTGAGACTACAGTTGAAAATGTCAGGTAAACATAACCGGCCATTATGTTGGCCAGTTTCATGCATTCATCACATTCCCGCTATAGACTTTTAAAGAAATATTCAGTTAATGGCACAAGTCTTTGGTCTGCTGAAGAGAAAGTTTCCGCGGTGCCTCCAGTAAAAATATCAGTAGTGTAATGCATTGAAGTCCATCACATACCAGGTCAAGGTGATCAGAGTCTGGGAGAAGGCAGCCACTTTGCAAACCACTCTAGCATGTTTTGCCTGCTGCTTGCATACATAAAATGCATGTCTACAATGCCTGTATTTCCTCCTGCTCGGTGGAGCGGCCAGATTATTCAAATGCTCTCGTCTTTCACCTGCACAGGGGATTACAATGGGAATCTGTCAAGGGAGGGCTGTATAGGGGGGAAGGCATAATTAAAGCATAAAGACAGACAAGTGTGGCTGCAAACACAAAGCTGGGGCTTCGACCAGGCCCTGCTGCTGTTAATAATCCTCATAGATATTAATAGGAATTTCTCCCATCCTACCTACTCCCCCCCCCCCCTTATATGACCCCCTCCTCCCTGCAACCAAAAGCAGATGGTCATCTCCACGCTCGGCGGGGCCATGGACTCTGGTCTGGCGGGTACTGATTGACAACACTAGCTGCTCAGTGCTTAATTGAAGCCCACCTCTCCCTCCTCTCTGACTGCGTTTCCGGTGAAATGTAGAGGGGGGTCGGGAAGGGGAACCCCTATTTGAGGATGCTCTGATATTAATAACCAGATGTGATCTTCCTGCTGGCCTGGGGTCAGCTAGGCTGGCCAGGTCAGCCCATTTGTCTGTGTGCAGCCACTGTGAAGGCTATTGAAGCTGACAGGTATGGAATGGGGGGAGGAGGAGGGGTTACATAGACTTCCACAGCACCAAAAAGGAGCGTCACACTGCCACGAACAAAGAGTGGCAGAAGTTTGTCATTTTTTTTCTTCTTTCTTTCTTTTTTTCCACCACCCCACCTCCTTCCCTCCACCCGGTTCATTTCTCATGGGATTTGGGCCCGGCTTAACAAAGGATGACTCATCAAGCTCTGATAAGGCCAGCCCTGGAAGGAGTTGAATTGCAATAATATGATACTCTTGTTAAAAAAAGCAGACTGGAGGTAATTGGCTTTGTTTTAACTCTCTAGACACACAGATAGAGCACACATAGTACTCTGCCTGGAAAGCATTATTGGACGATAAATGTATGCCTCGACATCACCAGTTCCCAAGAGCTCTTCCCCGTGGTTCAGTTTTGACTTTTTTGGCATATGCTCACCTTTCATTGCCCAGTTGTTTCACTTGAGCATTCTCATCTAACTAGCACACACATACCTCTTTGTGCAATAATTCTTCAAAAGATGATGAAGCCATTAAACGATGGTATAGAACTGAAAATGTGTGTGAAAATGATTAGGATATGGATCAATATTGATATTGTCTAATAACACCACAGCCCAAAACAGTACAGTCAAAGCAGAACAACATTCTTTGGTGCTGGTTTTTGCACACATTAGGGTAAATGAAAGCTAGAAAGCATTCCTCAGGTAATTGATTTTAAACATTAGGTGCTCACTGAATAGATGAGTGGTGTGTGATATTCGATTACAGAGCAAAGAACTCATTTAACCTCCTGTTCTTCCCCAGCCAGGATTTCCAACACAATACGATTTACCTCCCTTAGGTTCAGCAGGATTAGACTGCTACTAGTAATCCTTAATGCTTTGAAATAGACCTGATAGAAGTCCCACTCGCTTGTTTGGGATTACGCACATGAGTTTTCAGCACATTTAGTTAAATTAACCCGTTGAATTATCATTTTTTCATAAGTGTTGGAATTGCTTAAAAGCATTCTGTGGCAGCCAGATGGCCAACATTTTTAAAGCCAACATTCATAAAGTGCATTAACGTTAGAATTAAAATGTTTTTTTTTCTAAATATGTATTGTTTTTTATGTGCTCTGCCTGGACCTTTGTGTAGATGCAAATAGCATAACATTGCAACCAAAGTGGAAGTGTTTTTGGGGGTATATTGGAGATATCCTACAGGTACGTGTAGCTCTAATAACACTAATTAAAATTCCTGCAGATTCTACCAGCAGCAGCCTCAAAACATTGTGTAGCTCTGGTCCACTACAAAAACGTGGCCAATGTTCCTCAAGGTGGGCCGCTTGTACATTGACAGTTCTGTGAATCCAGGCGGCAGGGTACTGGGTGGAATTTAAGACTGTAGGATTGACTTGTTTCTGCATTTCGTTGGTGGGGAACAAAGGAAAACATTTCAATAATCTTCAGAGTGGCTAGTGGTATGTTGAGTGGACCCTGGTATGC
Source organism: Crenuchus spilurus (assembly GCA_036984385.1). Lineage (NCBI taxonomy): Eukaryota > Metazoa > Chordata > Actinopteri > Characiformes > Crenuchidae > Crenuchus > Crenuchus spilurus. The sequence goes on along the minus strand of BRDA01005821.1, from coordinate 79,297 downwards.
GTACTATGGCTAAACCTTTTCAACGAAAAACAATGTCCTTCCATGTAGGGACCATGACTGCACAAACCGGTTTAAAGCTTTAGCAGTTTTGGCCATATTGACTTACTTTGTAATCCTTCTAATATAGATCTATAACTCTTATTATGAATTGGTATGTTTATGGTTATTTGGGGTGGTCTATGAAGTAGGTGCTTCACTGTGTTTTTAATGTGTACAATGCTTGTCAAAGGGGACTAAGTGTTTAACAGGAAGCCATGTAATAGACTTTTCAAGTGTTTAAAACACTATGCAGCAAAAATATTTACTGTATGAATTTTTTAAAAATATTAAATCATTATTTAGTCAAAAGCTACACTTCACACCAAGAAAATGCACGTTAAACTGAAAATTATGTCCTTAATATTAATTAATAGCTGGAAAGCAACCACATGCAAATTCATATTTCAGAAGAAGCCAAGGTGTCTCCAAACTTTAGACAGGTAGTGTATATTTATGAAGTTTGTGTATTTATACATATTCAAATGTCGTTATTCATTTTTAGTCTCAATATGTTTGTGTCTGTCTTTCTGTGCATATACTTAAGTCCAAATGTGTGTTACTATATTAGTCTGTGTGTGTGTGTGTGTGTGTGTGTGTGTCCATATCGGGCTGTGTGCTTTGTTGCTATTTGCCTGGGCCCTCTTGAGAAAGCAAAGGTTAAAAGCATCTCCTGTAGCTTCTCGTAGGGAATATGCAAAGCTCTGCCTAAGAGGTGCTTTCATTGAGGACTGAGACGAGTAAAGGAGGAGAAACGGCTCTTTAAACGTGTTCCCCCTCCACATCCTGACGCCACTCTTCTCTCCCTCCCTCCATCCTTCCCTCCTCTAATAGGATGCAAATCAGGGACCCACCTCCACGCTGTTGTCAGAGGGGAAAAGGCAGATGGGACATGAAAGGCTTCAGTGTTTAAAAGCATGAATAGGAAAAACCACCAGGCCTGGGCCAAGGCTTGCCTTGCAGCCTTATCAGATATGTGAGGTGGGAGATTGCCTCATCTTTACAGAGGCTGCTTGTGTATATAAAGTGCGGGCCAGAAGGCTATGCATCATTGTTGGTGTGGGATAATGCACTCCTGCACTGTCCATACTAGTGTAAATCTCTGACCTATAGATATAATTGTTTATATAGGGAAGAATTTGATGTATGATGATGTGCATGCAATGATAATGTGTATTGTTTAATAGGGAAGGATTTCAAATGCAGCTGATGATCCACTACAATTTAAAGTCTTTAGGAAATTAATCATTATATCATTGCATGTCAACTTTTACTACAATTTTGTTGAACTTGTGGTTGAGGAGCCAGTCTTGAGACTGGATGGTTGATGGTTCAGTCCCCTGATTTAACCATTGAGCAAGCCACTTAACCCCCAACTGCTCCCCATGGATAGGGCTGCCTACCTCTCATGTGGCATGTGTGCTCATTGTCCTATATTGTGTGTTCACTAGTGTGTGTGTATATGTGTTTATGGGTGGGTTAAACGCGAAAGTCAAATTCCTGTGTGTACGAACCTATTGGTCAATGTGTCACTTTCACTTCATTTGCATCAACGCAGTTGAGGTTCATTACTATAATTACTATATTTATTAAGGTTGGCGCCGCACAAGTGGCTGCCCTGCCAGCAGTGCTGGGACCTGAATTTCCCGCAAGGGATTAATAAAGTACTTATCTTATCTTATCTTATCTTATCTTATCTTATCTTATCTTATAAGGTTCATCACTTTAAGATTCATTACTTTCAGGGCCCTGAGTGGCTCAGTAGGCTAAGACGCTGACACTATGACCAGAGGATCGCAAGTTCGAATCCCGGTCTTGCTGTTTGCCATCAACAGCCGGGGCCTAAGAGAGCAAAAATTGGCAGTTCTCGCTCTGGTGGGTAGATGGTGCTCTCACTCTTCCTATCACTATTAGCAGAGTCCGCTGGCTCAGGCATCTACTGATTGGTCCATTCGGAGCTGGGAACCCTGCACTTTCCTGCAAGCGCATTGGCTACCCAGTGACTGTGTATCAGGCAGTAGTTGGAAAAGAGGCAGTGGCCGCAATGCAAAGTGATGGGGAGAGCCCCCTAGCGGATGGGATGGGTTAATTGGCTTCTACCACATTGGGAAGGGGAGAAAATTGGCAAAAAAATAAAAAAAAAGGTTCATGACTTTCTGATAATCTCCAGTGCATGTTAGTATTGATTACGCTTGAACATCCACAAAAAATAGGATTTGAATCCCTGTGTTGCCTCAATGCTCCATTTTCAGCATGAATCATGTGTTAGATATGAAAGATTATCATCAGTTTAAATAAATACTTCAATTTGACTAAAAACATCTGAATTTCACGTTTGTTTTAGTTATGAATTTATAGATGCTAGCTATACAGCTTTGGTCAGCCTGCTACCTGTGAAACATGCCTTTCTTTTTGTTCCTGGCATGATGATTGAGTGAGCATAGCCACATGAAAGAGGCAAGTTGGCCAATTCACCCTTTCTGAGTGATTTGAGCAGAGCTAGATGAGGAAGTCGGGTCCTTGCTGATCTGGCTGAACTTGTGAAAAAAAATTGCTCGGATAAATTAAATCATGGAAAGAAGAGGCTGAAGTGCAGAGGAGCTTGAGCCTCTGGACTTCTTCACTTCCTGCCGAAGACAAGCAAAGCTTTTAAGGGTAATGGTGAGGTCAGTGGATTTAATGGGAAATAAGTGTCCAGGCGACAGATTTTAAATCACCATAATATAAATACACCTCCATTTTCATTGGGAGTTTGCTTTCTTTTAAGGCAATTTGAAGAGCGGACGAGCACTCGTGTCTGTCTTTGCGGTGGGAAGGATTAGCAGAGTGAAGATTAAGCACTACTTCTTAATCTTCCATATCAACTATTGAGGCGAGAGGTGATATGCAGATGTAATTCTCTGCCGCTCCTCCTTACACGTTTAAGCCTGGTTATTCCTCTTGGAAAGGCTAGAGTTTCATCTTGTGGCAAATCGACAACAAGGGGATTCCATTACATGATTCTTTGCTGTGAATTTGATTTTTAGAATATAGAGGCCACATATTACATTTTAGAAATGTGCGTAATGCATAGATAAGCTTAATCCTGCTCTAGAATACTTACAAATCTTACTTTGAGATGCCATCAGTGAGGAAAGATTGCATGCAAGTCTCTTTCTTTGTCATTTTTTCATTTCAGACTGTGCCTTTGCTTCAAGGTCAGGACAGTCCAACATAGACCTTTTGACCTGAGTGTGTGTGTGGCAGACAGTCTTTCCTCAGTCACTGGGCCATTGGGACAAGCATGTGACCAGAGAATGCCACTGCATGCCAGTCTCTTAGACTCCACACAGAGAAAGCCAGTGTGACCACGGTAATAATGACTCAGTCTCCGGCCTGCAGTAGGACTGCACAACATGCCATTTGTTAATCAGTGTTGTGATGCTTTTATTGTACGTTGAGAATTTCAAGAATAATCACATATTTATTATGATTAATCAAAAATATTCCTCTTATACTTCTACTAACATCATTCATTTGGTAAAAAAAATACAGGTTGATGTACTATCCTTAAGTTTTCTTGAAATTCATAGGCTCCTATAGGGACTATCATCCATCCTAAAATTAATCTGTTTGAATTGCCGCTTTCGCCAACCTTTCTTTTTTTAATTGCAAGCCATATATGAAGGCAATCACAGTACATAAAAATGGGATATGGTACTTTTCCAATATCACGCAGGGCTTTGCCTGATGGTTCAGTATTGCTCTATTCATTTTCCAGTTGTGCCATATCCATGAGGCACTCGCAGTGCCCTTGCCTCATAGCCATTATCTCAGACCTAATGATACATACCAGATCAACAACATTAGCTCCCTGTGAAAATATTTCCCTCTCCGTCTCCTTCTATGTTCTATTGCTGTGGGTGAAGTATGTGTGAAGTTGCCGGATGGTTCCTTCCCAAAGCACAGAGCTATATTTACTTTAGGAATGAGTGAGTGAGAATCAGTGCTAACAGCAATCAATGAATTATTGCACCGCAGATCAATTGGCGTTTTAAAATCGTTAAAAGACATTTCTCACAGTCTGCTCTGTTGGCGTACACACGTGCACACATACGCTGGACAGGACTGATAATGTAATACTTAATACATATGAGAGGGAAAAGCATATTTCCTGGAATAGTAAATAATCTCATAGAGAGATGTGGTCCCTAAGGAGATCTATTTGTGTCATTCTCAGCCAGCCAACATTTGCATGAACTATTAAGTTCTCATGGATAGGCTACAGACAGAGTCTGATTTAGTCTTGGTCTGTGATTTTTGATTGGCTCTAACTGGCAGCCTGATTCTTCTGCATTTCAGATCTAGGGCTGTCACTATTACTTAAATTTGTAATTTACCTATTTTGACAGTGGATCAAGTATTCAGAGTTTAAACGATATAAATGGACTTTACAAAACAAATAAGAAACTGCATAGACGTTCCAAGATGCCAAACTTTTGAAAAAGACACACTAGAAGGCTTTTAAAAACGCTTAATTAAAGAAAGTCTACATGCTAAGAAATGGAATTAAATGAGCATGTTCCTGTTAGAACATTAGGCATTGTTGCTTACTGTAAGTAGAATTTTAAATATACATTATTTCACTGAGAAAGTTTTATTCTTTTTTTTTTGTGAATAATTGTGAGAGGCCTTTTCTGAAAGGGCTTATTGAGGCGCACGTAGCTCCAGACCTGAGCTACTTATATCAAAGCGGTTATGGGAAATAACAGGCTATGCATGGATGTTTGCGGTAGTTATGGGCTAGTTTCTTCTGGAGAGACCCTTGGGTGTGTCCAGCCTCTCCTCCAAGGCTCCTCTGCTTATTAGCCACCTCTGGGGGAAAGAGCGCGCCACAGAAAGACTCATTGTGCTAATTCGCTTACTCGTTTTGGCCTCCATTTGTGAGGATGATTATTATTGTTACATGACCTAAGCAGCTAACCAGTACAGGCTCTGCCTTGGCCGAGTACCCCTAGCCACAATTACATGTGACGTCCCGGACGGATTTTGAGAAGGGAAAAAAAAAATAAATAGTGGAGGCAATTTGGAGCTCTTTGATACATTCCTTTGGATTTGTAGAGGCAGGAGAGAGCAGGGCCAGAAAGAAGATGGTTTTTCAGGCCCATTGTGCGCTTTCAGCAGTGAAGACAGTGGCCTTGTGAAAGAGCCTGAAATGGAATGCAGGGGGCATACCTCTCACAGAAGAATTTCGGTCAGGTTGCCAACTTCCACAGTACCCATGATATAGCATTTCATTTATTTCTCCAGGCGGTTACTGGTAACATGTGTTTGTAGGGTGTCAGTATTGATGGAATTGTATACCTGGCTGGCCTCCAAGTGAAGCTGGTATGTGTTTAAAATGCTTTGAGGAACAAAACAAGCTTTTGTTTCTTGTCTGTTTTGTTTTTTTTCTTCACTTTCCCTGACTCGCGGGGGCCGTTGAGTTACACCGGAAACTGCTGTCGTTCTAAAAGCGTTCGAACAAGGCATCTTTGGAGAAGGGAAAAAAGGGGCGACAGAAGAGAAAATGCTGATGCATATAGATACAGATACAGTTTTCATTTCACCACACCATGTTATTAAGAAATAGTTGTGGTGGTGCATGGTTCCAGGGCAATTATGCCACAGCTTATTTTAGGTATGTGTTCATTAGTTGGCTCTTTTTTTATGGTTAATGACAGGAAAAAGGCATGTTTGTGCAGAATGCCCTAATTTGTCTTTGGTTAGGGATGAAATGATTCTCTCTTTTCCTTCATTTCCTCTTCTCTTTCTCTGTGAGAGCGAGCCAGAACGGACGGAATTAACTGCGAGACTTGAGCGAATGACCCCCTCACTTCGTTCTGAGCACGGCTAATGAGTCTGGTTTTGTCACTGCCGGCACTACAACCAAACTCCTACTGCCGTCAGCAGACAGGCAGATGCGAGGGTGAGAGGAGCTGTTTTGTAATCATTGAAGTCAGCATAAATAAATAAGTCCCCTTGTCAGGGTGCAGAGGGGGAGAAAAAAACACGCTCCCTGGGAATTGGGGCTTGGTTTTGACAGGTGAAGAGGGGTCCCCGGTGCCTTGATTTGCATTGTTTTGGCAGCCTGGCACTATGCGGCGTTTCCCTCAGAGCCGTCACACAGATGCCTGATTAGGCCCTGAGAGTGTAAGGGGGGAGAGGGGCACGCCTCCTCGGACCACCCTCCCCGGGACCCCCAACGTCAGTGGCACGGGCAGGGCATGGCACGCTGGCATGCTGAGGGGTGCCCAGAGACAAGGCGTTAGCTAAAATGATTGGTCCCCATGGGGTTCCCGCTCTTGGTTGTTTGCCAAATGCTAATCCAGAACAATTATCCATCAAAGACACAAGTGCTCCCCCATATTGTCGTTGATGGGCCTTTTTGCCACCCACAAACAACAACACTTGGACTGATTTCAGAGCTCCGCTTATTCCCCAAGAGCTTGACAGAGGCTTTGAAAGATTTATCAGCTGGCTTTTGTTTTTTTTTTCTTTTTGTTTTCTGGCGCTGTAACGCACCTCCTCAACAAGGTTTGGGTGTGGAAAGTCTGAATTCTTTTATAAATGGGGCTTCTCTCCCTTGCCAGCAGTTTCCTGACATTAAGGGGAGTGCACTAAAGGTTTAGGGGTGCAGTTGGTGTTTTGGGGACATGATGCCACAAACGTAGATTTTGCATGCTGCATCTGGAACTACTGAAAATGGTCAGTTTAAACCTCATAAATCAGAAATCCTGGACTTAAGGCTCAGAACACCTCGGGTAGATGCCAAAGGGGTCTATAAAAGGGAAAATAAAAGTACTGTATTTCAGTATAGACCTTGAACAAACAACGAAGAATTTGCTGATTGAGAATATATTAATGTTTTCTAAAATTGTAGACAGTTTGTTTCTTAAACCATTTGACAAGTCTGGTTGTATTGTGTTTTATTAGAATCATGAAAGTGGATACTCAGCAATAACTGTGATCCAGAATAATTTAGGGACTGTGGTCAGCCCCATTCACATGCAGTGCAAATCTACTCCATATTAACCAGCAATAGAGGCTGCTAAAGTAGGTTAAAATTCAGCATTAGCTCAAATAAGGCAATAGGGAGATGCAGGCATACTCTCGCAATAGCCAGCCAGCATGTCCTGAAGCAAATGGTTGTTTATCAGCAGTAGTTATTAATTGTAATATGGTTTGGTCATCATGCGGAGAGAACAAATCATATTGTTGTTTTTCTCAGAAACCCATCTTAATAGAGCCAGGCTGGAATGTTCTGTGTGCTATTTCACTAACTGTATAAGTATTGAAAATCAATTAATGATTCAAAGGTTGTCCAGACATCTGGTTCTGAGAATAGACTGAGGGATTTAAATGGCGAGGGGGGTGAGAGTGTCCTTGGCAAAAATTGCACTGATGAATAAATACGATTTTATGAGGACAGACAATAGTGCAGAAGATATGTATTTATATGCAATATCTTTAATCTCACATTTAATCTCACATTTCACTCTATTCTCCAGGCAAGGGCACTCAGAGCTAAGGGCAGAAGTGTGTGCCTGTAATGTTAAAGTGTAGCTGATGTGAAGACTCAGTAGAGTCCCTTTTGAAAGCTTTATGTGCTGGGCTGGACTGTGTTTAGAGTCTGTGGGCCGCAGGGAGGCAGGCCACAGCAGTAACCTCGCAATGTCTGGGGAGGCCCTCTCTTTAGAAAGAAACAAAGATAGCCGTAATTAATGACCCTGAATCAGTGCCAAAAAAGCTTTCTTCTGACAACTCCAACTTAATTAAAACTTAAGACATTTCAATGACCACGGAGGAGCCCCTTACGGAGAGCAATCCTGCAGGCTCGTGAGAAAATTTCTGCAGAGTTTTCAAAAAAAAAAAAAAAAAGGATAAAAGAAAAAAAAAAAAAAGATGTGTGTTGCCACTGGTGCCATGACTCTAATCCCTGACAGTCAAAGAATCTATTTAGTCAAAGGCTTTTCTTTTAGGCAGCTCACACCTGCAGGCTGGCTGGCACTTCCTCCAGGGCCTGGAGAAGGCCCGTTTTGTGTTCCAGCGGAAGATCAGATAATGGAGGCCTCGCTCTCGCTTTTGTTTTTGTGCATTGTTCATTAGCCTGTGAGTACTGTAGGCACACTTGATATGCTTGGCTTGCCTGGGGAATGGTGATGGGGGATGGGCTTCTGTTGAGGGGGGGTCTGAGTGAGAGAGAGAGAGAGTGTGTGTGTGTGTGTGTGTGTGTGTGTGTGTGTGTGTGTGTGTGTGTGTGTGTGTGTGTGTGTGTGTGTTTTCATATATTTTTAGCATAGAATGTCCTGGCTTTGTAGTAAAGCCAAAGAAAAACATAAATAAGCTACAATTTAAGGATCTTCAAAGTGTTTTCTAAAGTGCTTTTTTCATGTTTGCATATTTCATTTGGTAAAACTGAAAGGGACACCAAGTGTGCACTTTTAACACTGGGTTTAGGGTTAGGGTAACAGTTGGGTTTAGGGTTATTCTTATTAGATAGAGATACTCATCTGTATATAATGTGTATGGCACATACTATTATTATTACATAGATAGTCACAGATGTAATATATATGTCACATAATAGAACTTAGCTTTATATAATGCATTCAAAACACATTTGACCCTATGTCCTGACATTGTATAAAAACAAAAGTGTGTGTGTGTGTGAGTGTGAGTGTGTGTGTGTGTGTGTGTGCGCCGATGGGTGGCAGAATTACCAGTCTGTGTGAAAGCCTTGCATGGTGCAACTCTGCACAATTTTAATGCAAAACTTTAGCCCAAATTAAAGCACACAATTGGCAGGCTGTTCTGAATGCAAGACCCCCGCTGCTTGCCACACATCAGGCCTGCGAAGAACAATGCGCAAAGCTGGACAGTTCGGATTTTGCGCACAAAGCCGTGGTTTAAATACTCCTCCGTTTTTCTCCAGCTTCTCCCCCTCTGTGCTCAGCCTTCTATTTGAGTCCCTTTTCTGAATTAACAAGCTTAGGAAGTCCCACTAGCTACCTGTGTGTGTCCATGTGTGTGTGTTCATGTGTGTGTGTGTGTGTGTGTGTGTTGCTCCTTAAAGAGGAGAACCCCATTTGTATTTTGCAAGTGGGTGCATGAGGAGGGAGGCTGTTCAGTATATTCTAACCAGCTGACCCACTGGACGCCATAATGGAGAGAGAAATGAGGCGCTGAACTGCGCTCTAATAGCTGTAAACAGTGGCTGAATTAGCATGAGAAAGTGGCACAGGATTTCCTCTTAGCTTTTATAAAACCCAAGTGCACATTGTTGCTGTGTGTTTGTGTGTGTGTGTGTGTGTGTGTGCGAGTGCGCAAGTGTGTGTGCATGTTGCTAGCCACTGTAAGCCCAGTTCTTGAACGTCAGCAATATGGCAGTGACCGAGGTCCTGTGGGTTAGTGTACACAAACATGCGCACACACATAGAGTGGGGCCTGGGGGAGCAGAGGCCTTTGTGCAGAGAGCAAGAGAGAGAGAGTGAGACAGAGAGAGAGAAAGAGTGAGTGAGAGAGACAGTGAGAGAGGCCCACAGGGGTTTAGCCATTTGCTAATACGTCACTAGCCTTCCTCACCCAAAGCCTTGCACATGCAACCCAGTAGATCCTCACTGTCAGATCAAAGCCCTTCTTCATTTTCTGCACCATTAGAAAATGTCCAAACTCAAATGTTACCATTTGTAGATAAGATTCAAGCATTTATATATTTGTGTCAGTACAGATATTCAGTCGCTTATCAAAAATCATGAAAAAAGTTAATTTGTGTACAAAATTTAATTTAAAAGGTAAAAAAATCACATAAAATAATGCCAGTTTTGTACATTCTGATGCACATTGAAATGGTTCTAAGTGATGATTCATTGACAAATAAAAGCTGTGTGGAGTATTTACACTTTTAATGTACTTCAGAATGGTTCATCACACTGATGTATCGCAAAGCCACCCTTTCATATGTCCTCTTGCAAACCAATAGTGGTACCTCTGTGGCATCACTCCAAAGAACCCCTTTTATCACCTTTATAATTAAGAGTGCAGGACTATATACAGCGACTGGTAGGGTCTCTTGCTTTCATCCTACGTAGAAGAGGCAGGTCTGCAGTAGTTTTATAGGCTTGCTCTGTAGATTTGTTTTCTTCTCTTTATCTCTACTGTGGTAGTAAATTACCCCCACCAGATCCCATCTCCTTTCATCCCCCTTATCCCTTGCCTAAAGTTGCGCAGGCCAGACTTAAAGTTAAGCTGGACTTTTTAGTCATAGTGAATTACTCCTGTGTCCTGGATTATGTGATGCCAGAGACACGTTAGCTCTTCTCTTCCTCCATTCCTCCCCCTTTCTCTCTCTCCTTCTTTCAGTTTGTCTGTCTTTCCTCATCAGGCAGCACCCCTAGCTGTCCAGAGCTTTTGACAGTCTTTCTTTGTTATCAGTATTTACGTTTGGGACAAAGCTGGAAGGAATGCATTTCATGTCGAGGACATTATTAAAGGAAAGGGGAAAGGGGAAGTGTCTGGTTCATGTAGGTGCTCTCCTTGGCCAGAGAGGCAAACAGCTTGCTGTAATTCCTTATGAAGCATATCAGCTAATGACTTTTTCCCCTCTGTTTTTTCTCTCTCCATCTGTGTTTTCTCCCTTCCACTCACCGCAGCACTTGCAGAAGCAGGAAAGCGCCTGTAGCTCGGACTCATGCTCCTACCACTGCGCTCTGTGTGACTACTCATGCAAGGCCAAACTGAGCCTGGTGCAACACCTGCGCTCGCTCAAGCACCAGCAGAACGACGGCCTGCGCAAGCTGCAGCTGCACCAGCAGGGCCTGCCACCAGAGGAGGACATCCTGGCAGACGTCTTCTTTGTCAAGGACTGCCCTCAAGCAGAGTCTGGTGAGTGCATGTTATGGTTTTTAGAACCAAAACACCTCTTGGATCTAGTCTGCACTCATTCACTTACATTTAACAGGACAAAACATCTCCACAAATAGGAGATATTTACTCAAAGAGGCAAATGAGGTCATTTTGAATGTTGGGTAACACACAGTATGGAAAAAGAGCGATTAGTTGGACAGCGTGTATCAAAAGTTAAGTATTTCAAGAATAGTTAAGCTTATTCAATTCAATATACGTTGTCTAGCTACTTTACGTTAGCATTCACACACTTGTCATAGTGTTATTATAATGCTTTAAACTATTAAACCGCTGATGTTTCTTCTCATTCAGCATTGAAACTGCAAGCCAAAGCATTGATGTCTGGTTGGAGAACTTAAGGGAACAGAAATAATATTATAAGTAGCTGTGTATGTATGCTAGGTTAACTGAAGTCAGCTGAATGTAGCTTTGATAGTCTGTTAAGTGTAACAGGTTTTAATTTTAATGCTAATTGTCAAATTACCCTGTTCACACCTTGTGTGACATAATAAGCAAGAAGTAAGTAGCATCACTGAAAAGTATTATATGTGTAGACACTTAAGTTGGCAAATGTAGGGTTCATTCACAGTCATTGCCATTTATATAAAAAATGTACTGATATGAGTAGCGATCACGGAATCAGCAAAATCATTTCAGCTGGAGTCTGGAGAACATGTTATATAATGGTGGTGCTTTGCATCAATGAAATGTTTCCCTATTTTCTCCTCCTTCTTCTTCCTTCTTCTTCTTTTCCTCCTCCTTCCTCTATTCCTCCAAATACTCCTCCACACCCACGCTAGACTTCTCCCATTCCTGCCAGCCTTCCTTCTCCTCCCTCGGACTAGGGCCCTTATGCTCCCAATGTAAAACATGCCAACCGCCTAATCTCGCCGAAATGAACATGTTGTTCCCATTACAGCCCTTCTTTTTATATCAGTAACACACACACAGTCCTGTATGCGGTGACATCTTTAGCAGGCATGCAGGAGGTTATGAAACTCTACCTTGGGAGGATCTCGGAGTGAAATTCTTCCCCCTAGAGTGAGCTTTAATTTCCTTTCTCATGACCAAAGCAATTTGGCTTTCATTTAAAAGTTTTGGGGCTGCCAGCAGCTAATAAGTGTAACAGGACTGTAAAACATTTGGAGAAAAAAGAGAAAAGATTAATAGTTTTATTTGAGAGGGACCTATAATTTAAAACATAAGACTCAAGTCAGGGTCCATTATATAATAATTCCTATGTTAATGCAGCTCTCTGCGAAATGAGCGCTTAACTTGTTTTTGCTTTGCTTGACCTGGCCGGGGGAAACAGCTAACACATTTTGAATGGCATTCCAAAGCTGAATTAATCTCTGTTCCCCAAAGTGTCCTGTTTATATATGAACTCCAGAACCAGATGGGCCTGAACTGAGAACCACATGTGAAACTATGCCTTTATAACTACCCGTATTGGAAATAAATGAGACTGTTGTACTTTTGGCTTTAATTAGAGTTGGATCAAAGGTGCACCAGGGTTTGGGTGCACCAGTAAAGTCCAGTTAGATAAATCATTAGAGTGAATGTAGCATGGCCTTCTTTCTACACATACACACACACACACACAAGCAAGTATACTTGCACACACACTTCTCTCCCCAACTCCCTCCCCTAACCCCTGGTTTCTCTTTAGACATATGAATATAACATTTTAAATCTGTCAGAATCAATTTTCAGTAAGTGCACCTTCAAATGTTCCACCATTAAATGCCATTTTTTTTACCATCTTTAGTTTCATGCCATAAAGTAAATTTCCACAAGGAAGCGTCAAGCTCTACTTGAACGTTTTTCAAAGCGCATGTGTTTTTGGATGCCCTGCTTTTGCATAGACAGTTTAAAAAAACAAAAAAAACAAAGGTATTCTTTCAGAGACTCCTAGTAAACGTTATAATGTATTTCCTTTTGCAGCTTGCATATAAATGTTGGAGAGTGATTTGAATTTCAATTGACTGGAGGTTTTAAACGGCATCTCATGACTATTTTTTACCCCCATTTTTCAGATGGGTGCCAAAATATACAGTCATACATCAAAAACTAGAATATTGTGAAAAAGTTCATGTTTGTTCATAATTTAATTCAAAAAGGTAAACTGTCATATTCTATATTCATTACGTGTAAAGTGACATATTTCAAGCTTTTAGTGCTGCTCAGTATGGTTTAAAACTAAAATTAGAAATCAAGAATACGTTTTTTAGGGTATTTCATTGTGAGTTTCAGTAAATTACTATTCAAATAGTATACATACAATGTATCTCTCTGAGTACAACTGCTGCATGTCATCTTCTGATGTTGGTTCAATGTGTTTTATCTAGTCAATGCTCCCAGGAGACTGCAGAGCACTTCATGCTTCCATCTCCTGCTTTCCTTTTCCAGCAGGATGTACACAGTAAATCTGCCAGTGTTAAATCAACACTATTAGAGTTAAATTAACACTGAGAGTGTTACATTTTAACACCCTCTGTGTTAATTTAACTCTGATAGTGTTGATTTAACACTGGCAGATTTACTGTGTAGCACCATGCCAAAACTGCTAAGAAATAGTACCCTGATAGTACT
>BRDA01005821.1:55639-65646 GCA_036984385.1 Crenuchus spilurus | reverse complement strand
TGTTAATTTAACTCTGATAGTGTTGATTTAACACTGGCAGATTTACTGTGTAGCACCATGCCAAAACTGCTAAGAAATAGTACCCTGATAGTACTGTGCCAGCCAACTCATGAGCTTTAAGCCATACTGATCAACATTAAAACAAACAAAAATATGTTGAAATATGTCACTGAATATAAAATATACAACAGTTTACTTTTTTAAAATCAATTATGAGGAAAAATTAATGTTTCAAAGTGTGTGTGTGAGTGTGTGTGTGTGTGTGTGTGTGTCACTATTTCAAAATGCCAGCTGTGAAAGCACAAATGCTCCAAAAAAGACATGAAATAAAAAATTTAACTTGAAGCATTTGGTTTAAAGTCAGGTTTGGTTCCAAATGTTCTCATTGCTGTTCCTCTGTGATCACATGAATTAGATTCATCAGCAGCATAATTAAATTAATATAATGAAGTACTGATTAGCCAAACAATGTGTGTGTGTATATATATATATATATATATATATATATATATATATATATATATATATATATATACACGTTTAATGATATTGCTACATCACATCGCGGATGTCAGCAAAAGAGAGAGAGTATAAACTGAAGACAGAGTTCATTAGGATTTAAAACAGTTCCTCATGCAGTATAGGTCAGATGTTTAGCAGGTACTGTAGTTATAGTGAAATGTTTTGATTGCACACAAAATTCTTAGTTTGGGTGAAGAGTAAGCAGCTCTAATCAGTCAAAGCCTTGAACAAAGGGCAGGGGGTGGCATTAAACTTTTTTACTGCGCCAGCTCTTAGTAGGAGGGAGATTTTTCAGGTAGTTTAACCCCATAATCCCAGTGTTTGAAGTGCTTTCAAACAAACCATATAGCAGAAAGGCTTTGGAAATGAATAGCCTGAACCAGATTAATTGCAAAGCTTATTTTCATCAATTGTAATGTTAAAACAACCCGTGGGCTTATCCAGAAACTGTGCTCTAAATGAACTAATTTTCATAACGCTGTACTTTAATGAATAATTCTGCAAACTAGAAGCCTTGTGTAGTGAAGTTTGGTTAAAACAGAGAGATGGGGAGGGGGTGGCCTCTCTGTGACTGGTGCCCATGCTGCTGAAGCATTGGGCTTGGTGCCTGGTGGGTGATGGCAGTAATTTGTGGCTGTGCTCCAACGAAAGGTCCTGGAGTAAGCAACATTTCACCCTGCACAGAATTACAGCTGGGTGTTAAAGGAGCTGGTAGGGCCTTCGTCAGGGTATAACTCCTGAGTTTAGCACTTTCTGATCATTAGTCAGTTTTGTGAGGAGAGAAGAGAGAAAAAAAAGATTAATTTAAATGCTGACCTGTATATTTCTCTTAAAAGCAACTCGCTGGCACATCACCAAATAATTATAAAGCCATTTGGGAATAAAGGTTATAATGCCATTGACTTTATGTGCATGTGAGTGAATTTTCTTAAACAATTTTTGATCTTTTTTATGACATAATTAAGGGTAATGTTTACTGTACCTACAGCAATGGGGATTGAAGTTGAACTGCTTTGGTAGCCACAGCCACTCACAGCCCACTGTAGCCAAATGTTTAATCATAGACCTAACAGAAGGGAGCCAAAACAAAGCTAAGTTAAGCACTATTTTTATTAAAATAAATATAATCCAGTAAGACACTGCTCCACATGGGTATAATTATTAAATATTAAAAGACAGAAAAAAATGAATCTGTACAGGCTTTACATGACCCAATTTGAAAATAAAGGTGTGAGATAGTGTTATTCTGAGACATGTGAGGCAAGAATCTATGCTTTCAGTTGAATTTTTGAAAGAACCATTTACTGAAAGGTTCTTTAAGGAGTAAAAAGTGATTCTACTATGGCATTGCTGCCAAGAGCTTTTTTGGCACTTTTGTTTTTAAAAGCATATAGGTATAGATTGGTTCATATAAGGGTTCTTAAACACCTTTAGTAAGAAATTTAGCCTTGAAAGCCTCATAAAGTCGCTTTGAATTAGGAGAAATGGAGCTGTGTTCTTCTGAGCACTGAATACATAGTCCAGACAGTCTTATAATTTCTGTCTGCAGCAGTGTGTGATAATGAATGTGATGTCTCCAGTCCAGTGTGCTAAATTAGCCAAACGAGACCAACTAGGCCGGAGCTCTCTCAGGCAGCTCCCTGCGTGAACAGTAATATCCCGCTCTAAAGCGAGTGTATGAGCCCAGCGCTCCCTGAGAATCAGGCTGCAGATCTCCCAGGGCGACCGTAATTCCCCCTGCCCAGGGCCCACAAGACTCATCATTTACACAAGGTAAACATCATGAAGCTGAGAATTTGGAAAGGCAGGGGGGTTATGTGGTTAAACATGTTTTTGAAGTGGAGTTCCCCATTTGTAAATCACTGTAATCTAAGCTCGGCACATGTGGGCCCCCGCGCACTCACTTTTTAACACAGATGTGCTATATAAAGGCCCACCTATAAAAAAGTGTAAAACACAACATGCTGAGCCAAAGGGTTTGTCCCGATGCACTGTTTTGTTTTGCGAACTCCTGAACTGAGTTTTTTTTTCTTTTTTCATAGTAGAGATATCTCTATTGTTTGTAATACACAAAAGCTTTGTTTCACAAAAAAAAAAAAACATTAGGCTGCAGTGTTTGCAACAAGGACAAACAACTGCTACAGATTTGGCAAATTTGTGACATTTGTTTTGTAATAAATTTCAAGAAATTCTCTTCTGAAAAATGTCCATGTAAATGTTCCATCTCTGAAATTCTTGAACTAATGGTTAAATAGCCATGTCTTTGATGTTGTATATGTTTAGAATAGAGAAAAAGAGATAAACAAGTCTACTGTTCAGGCCAAAACTATATTTTTTAGCTATAGATTATAATATGGGGTGAATTTAGGGATAAATGTATGAAATGTAATTTTGATGTATAAAATACATACATATTACCTCTTGCTACCTACAAATATTATATATACTGGTCATATTATTATATGTAGCTGATTATTTATATATATATATATGGCTTATATGTATGATTTTCTGATACTGTATAGAAACAATTAGGTGTGAATGTGTCTTACTCTTAATGATGGAAGAAGAGAAAAAGAAGTATGTAATTGTGTGCATGTGGAGAGGGGGAGCCCATTTCCCTGGCCTCTAGCTTAACTGTAAATTGCCTGATGGGTTAGCTAGGCCATGCATAAAGGGCTTTTTGCATCCTTTGGTTGCTTCTCCATTTTGCCATGGCTCTGGGAGTGGAGATGGGATCTTATGGATGTAATTATTTCTGAGAGCCCCCCTCCCCAACCCCCAACCCCATCATATTGCCCCCCCACCCCCCCAAACATGTATTAGAACTGGAAGAAGAAGAGGAGGCCTTTGTTCGGCTCATGCTTAGACAAAGGGCCCGGCTGACTTTGGAGATGAACAAGTCTTTAAATGCTCTGGCTTGATCCGTTCTGAAAGCTGAAAGAGCCTGGCTCGCCCGTCCTGGCTCTTTTGTTTCTTCTGAGTGATAATGCTTCAGGAGGTTTCCAACCAGGGCCAAATTACCAGCGTTGGAGTGAGAACCATTTACATAGCAGCTGTAGGCCAACAACACACACTAATGGACATGCCCTGCTTTTGTGTATGTGTGTGTAGGGGGGAGTTGTTTTTTGTGTCTATGTGTGAGCAGAAAAGGAGGGATGTGTTTTTCTTTCTGCCTGATACAAACATATATGAAAAAAGGGCATAGAAGAACTGTAGAATTGTTTGCTTTTACTCAGATAGTAAAGAAATTCTGGATTTCTTTGTTCTTGCTGTGGTGATTTTTCATTCTCTTCATGTCTGCATTTCATTGCGTTGACACGGATGTCGTTTTAATGGTCTAGATTTTTTTTCTCTTTTTTTGAGGGCATACAGGCAATTACAGCAGTTACTTTTCAAGATCATCTCCCCAGACAGTGTTTTCCAGGGGTTTGTAACCATAATTTGTGCCCATTACATAGACTGAAATGGGAAGGCAGTGGAGTGTAAGATATGATATACAGCCAAATCGGTCTCATCATTCTGTTAGCCATGGGTGATGTACTAATGCAAGGGCATCCATTTTCCTTTGATTCTTCACACAAAGTGGGGCGGACACTGGCCGCCGCATTCCGCTGTGATTAGAGAGACTGCTATCTTTCTTCACTTCCACATATGTTTCACTGTCTTACCTGAGGGCACTTTTCACTCAGGCACAAGCTCTCCTGGAGCTTCTTGAGGAGCACAAACACTCCAATGACTGTTGATTTTGTTCATCTGAGCGTTTGAAGTCATTTCCTTCAGAATGGCCTTGGCAGTGAGAGCATCTTATGGCACAATAACATATTCACGTCGGGCTCCAGTCCTTAATATGGCCAGTAACGCTATGTTAGGAGCGTCCTCCAACAGAGTAAACAAGTCATCTTCTAGAAATAGGCCAATCTATGGGAAAGTAAAAAAAAGCATCAGATTTGGCTGCATGTGTCAACAGAGACTTTGATTCCATGGACATAAATTGTCCCAAGAGAGCCATAGCTGGTCCTAGAGCCATAGCTGGTTTATATTACTGTATCATTAAATGGAGACAATGCGCAACACTCTAATCATTTTTCATATCATAGGTCAGATCTTCATATGCACCATTATTTTTTTTAAGACTAGCAATTTTAGCAGAAGGACTGAAAACCATTTTTTCATATGGCAAGCACTCAGGATGGAGTCATTTCTGAATAATTCTGCCTGCCCCACCGTATTATAATTACCCTGTGGTTTTTGAGTGCAGAAAGTCCAAAATTATTTTTGAAAACGGCCAGCTAGCCTTAAACTATTTTTGAAAAGGCATGTTTCAGGGCTGAGTCTTCCTTTCACTGTTTTTCTTTCAGTGAGATCCCCCCTTTGAAAATGGGTAATACAAAAGCTAAATTGTTACCTCATGTTTTCATAGTCTGTTTGTGCCCACTGACAGTTATAATTTGCAGAAATTGCAATGATTATCCACATTAACATACCTGACTGCAGCCATTTATGCTTATTTACAATACAAAACCTTCCTTTGGATCTTTGGGATGCTTTCCTTTGCATACTAATGTGTATTAATTCTGCTCATGAAAAAGGTATTTCAGCCTTTTTTACCCTCACACTTCTGCCCATTCCTTTGTAGTTGCTGAAGAGCAGGTAGCAAATTTCTAAAGCAGCTCTTTTTAAACATGTGGGAACGTGATACCTTTAGAAGCGATTGCAGCTGCAGTGCTATGGCAGCCGCTATTTACCCACGTTTAAAAAAGGCAGATCTTTTTTTTTTTTGTTCTGCTCTGAACAATAACAATAAGCCTAGCTTAGTGCATTGAATAGCTGGCTATGGACAAAAGGAGGATAGATGGTTTAAAGTGTGGCCCACGTGACCTGGGGAAGGTGTAAGCGGTAATAGTACTGGCAGTAACCGGTGGTGTCGGAGTTGGAGAATTAGCAGCAGGAGATGTGATGTGGCCTTAATTCAAACAGGAGAGGCAAATTGCTTGGCAGCGTTTTTCATTGTGCACCGACACCACTGACACTAACCATAGCAGATAGTACAATGCTTACTGTCACAGGGCATTAAGAGAGACAAGCCATTGTCAAAGCGCAGAGACAGGCAACATGGAGCTCAGATAAAGCAGCAATTAACTGATTGCCTAAAGCAGTACAACACCAGACTAGTTGGTAATATGAATGTGTGATGATATGGATGGATTTCTGCTTGGGCAGACACGTACACATACACATGCTGTGGTGAAACAGGGGTAGTGCAATGCTTGTGTGTGTGTGTGTGTGTGTCCAACACCCCTGTCATTAGCTATCATCTCTTGTTGAGTGTGGGGCCCGAGTCCTATCACTCCTGATTAGGCTGGAGGCCAGTGATGGCCGTGGCGTTCAGGTGTCAGGCTAAAGTTAGTGACCCCTTCCTCCACAGCACAGCCTTGCCTGCAAGTAATTAGTCCTGACTCCAGCCGTCACGCCATCCCTTGTCCTCCCTCCCCCTCCTCCTCCTTTCACTCCACTGACCTTGCATCCTGCCCCTCATTCAATGGGCCAGGCCTGTGCGTGTGTGGAATAGGGACACAAGGAATTTATTTTGATATCTTTTAATATACCCGTTTATATTATTTTCTCGCTGCGAAGGCTTGTAAAGGAATGCAAAATGCCTACACAAGTTCACGCATCTGAGTGCATTTGCTGAAGATGTTTCTTTTCAGTTATGTCTATCGTTTTGTAGTCCACATCAAATGCTTCAGCCAAAGTGGTTTTCATTCTCTCTGTCTCAATGTCTCTCTCCCTTTCTAACTCCCTCAAACTGCCTTTTTTCCCTTACCCCAGCCCCTGCACCTCATCCATCAGAACAAAGTATGGAATTGATAGCCGGTATTGATTATCCCTAGCCATGCCTAATCGTCGCTAACTGTTGGAAGCTTTGCAGCTTTAGCCCGTGTCATTCAGGGGCCGCTGCTAATACAGCTGGGAATTTCGACTTAATACTGTCGTCATGTTCTCTTAGTCGCTCTGTTCGAACCCATCACAGTCCAATATCTGGCCAGCAGCTTGTGCTGAAGTGCCACGGCCTGCTCAGGCCTACTAGTGGTGGAGCCTCAGCATCACCCTCCAGCTTTTGCATCAGATATAAACATGGACAGTAAATAAGAACAATCCAATAACTAGTCTCTTCTGAAAAGACAATGTTTTGTGTATCGCCCCTTCTTTTTTTCCTTTCCTTTCACGTTTTTGCAGAGCCATTACTCACAGGGGCTCGAAAGCTGGCCGGGAAAAATTTGCTCGTAGCTAACGCTGCATTTGAACCCAGCTAATGTATGTAAATGAAAAGAAGTCGGTCCTGGGGATCGGCGCTGTTTTAAATGAAAGGCGAGTGTGATCAAGGCACTATCAGAGAGAGCCCGAAAGCAGCGACTGATGATTCCTTGCCTGCTATCTCTACCCACCATCATCGTGGCCTGCATTAAAGAGGCACAATTCATCAGACAGTACTGTAGGCACCACTATTTTATGAAAATTATCTCTGGGGCGAAGCCTTTTTTCTCTTAATCAGAAGACACTAGGGCTGCTTAAGTGGAGTGCTCCACTCTACAATCATGCTGGATTTTCATTTAATTTGTTTGTGTGAAGGAGGGGCACCTAAGGCAAGTGCAAGTGTGTGTGTCCATTTTGTCCCAAAAAGTGTGCACTACTGATGTGTTGTCTGTGTTAGTCTGTCCATGTGAACTGGAGTGTTTTTCTTCAGTACTGTTATTACATCTGATGTGAATTAAGCATGTCACACACACTCATGCACACACACACACTCTTGGGGGACTTGGTGAGCTGACAATGGGCCGTGTTAAGTGCAGTCATTAGTGAGCTGGGTTGCTGATTATTCCCCTACTGCGTCTAGGTGTGCAGGAGAGGCACGAAGGCATTTGCATAATGTATGGTGTAAGAAACATTCCCAACATTCAGAAGCAGTGCGAGGTGATTAAGTGCTCATTTATATCTTTCAGAGCTGCTGAGATCCACTTTAGCGCTCACAATTATAACCAAGGATACCTGAAACAAGGGTTTCCCTCCAGGTCTACGGCATTCTTTTATGAATAAGAGCGAGGTTAAAAACGCTGCCATAATGTGTGTTTTAGCCTTATTATCTATTATAGAGAAGCCCGTTTTGTACTTGAGGGTTACCTACTACAAGTCAATGAGATTGGTTCAAATAATTTCTTCTTCTAGAGCAAAAAGACACAGTCTTCTATTAATACATAACCACTTTCAGCACAGTATTGTCATATTTAAACTGCATATTAATAGAATGTGCATAAATGAGTGTTCTCATTGCCGTGCTAACACTGGAGTGTATTTAATAGAACAGGGTAGTCCATAGTACCATGACTAGGGCTCACTGTGCAGCGTAAGTCAGTAGATCTCATATACACTTCACTGTTATTCACTTAGTTATGCAGTCATGGAAGCCTGAAGAAGCAGTTATACCAGAAATGATGAGGTAATGTTTAGGGTGGTGTTTAGTCAAATGTACAGTAAAGTAATGTACAGTACATACATGTCTCTGGCATTGACTGAGAATAAGCTCTAACCACAGGCCCATGCTGGGGGTTTCTTTTACTCTTACTGTTAAACTGAGGCCTGAGCTGGGCTCACTGTTGGGAGGGTCTTTCTCCGTTGCTGTCCTCCAGCTCTTCCTTCTCTTCCCTCCACCTTGCTCCCTGCCCTTCTACAAAGCTATTAAGGCAGTGTCTTTAGCTTGTCAGATCATGGCATGGCAGAGGGGAAATATTCCATCCGAGAGGAGCGTTGTCTCAGAGTGCCGCAATTAGGAGTGTCAGCTAGCGTAGCCCCGCCTGACGGTGTGTGTGAATGTGTGTGTGTGTGTGTTGGGAGGGGTTTCAGACCTCAGTTAGACGTGGGTGGACCCAAGTGTCCCCCCTCCCTTGCCAAATGTGGAAACAGCGCTCTCTGTTTGATAAAAGAAAACAGACGCTGCACACAGAAAGCCCCGTGAGTTAACAGCCAGTGAGACACTCTCGTGGGTCAAGTGCTGCATTTGCATTTTGATGGGATGTTATCGAGTAATTAATGCACCAGTCAGAATGCATTACCCCAGGAGTGAATTGAAAGGTTCATTACCAAATCGCCCCTCACTCTAGGAATAGGTTTTTCTTTTGCCTCTTTTTTCGTGCCTCCGACATGTTTTCTTTTTTTTTTTTTACTGCTCTCGTTCACCACTGTCGGCCATAGCAGAAGGCATAGAGAGGTGAACGCCAGCGCTTAATAAGGGCATTCACTTTGGAGAGCGCTTGTCTTAATAAATGTACACATCAGGGCCCTGCTGCCCTGTCACTTTAATTGCTTCTCTGGCTCCTTAACAAGCCAATCTTCATCAGCACGAGGCCTGTTATGAATAACGGAGGCATCGGAGGGCTCCATGCTTAATAAAAATGCACCCGATTTATTAGACTGGAGTGCATTGTTTATAAAGAGCCCAGCGACCAGCGTATGCTCGTTCATTAGCTGGAGGAAGAGGAAGAGCAAATGGGAATAGTCACTCTGTGACTCACATGCAGCAAGAAAACAGCCACTGTATATGTGAGCCATGCAGCATATTTCTGATGGGTGTGCATTTTACGGCACTTGTAGTTTTTGCACTTACTGTAGTTTGCATTATTTTTAAGTTGTTGCCCATAATGCAAGCATGTTTTACAAAGTGTTGAGGGTGGCCTGATTAACATCAGTAGGATTAAATTTAGGGCTGCCACGATTAGTCGACTAGTCACGATTATGTCGACTATTAAAATAGTCGACAACTAATTTAATAGTCGATGCGTCGTTTTTGTTTTTGTTTTTACTTTTGTTTTCTCTCCAAACTGCTGCGTAGTCACCTTTTACTGCTGCGTCTTCCTTTCTGTCCTTGACGCACATGCGCAGTAGTGATAACCGGGGTAGCCCGTGGATGACGTCACAGGACGTTATTTACAGACAGGCTCAAAAGAGTACCTGCGACGGAGCTCAAAAGAGTGGGCCAAGATCATTTTAAGAAAGTGAAAGAGAAACGTGTGCAATGTAATATCTGCAAGTCAGAACTTGCCTTCCACGGCAGCACAACTGCGATGCACGAGCACCTGAAAAGGAAGCTGTTGTGCCTGATTGTGACAATGATGAAGAGGGACCGTTATCTCGGTAAGCTAAATGGCTAGTTAGCTGCTAAACAGAGTGTAAACAGAGAGTTAACTTGCTGCTTACTCATATTTATAGCTGTAAAAGTTAACATTAGTGATGACGATTTGATTCATCAGCCTTAGAACACATTCATGTGTTTTCTGTAACGTTATAACAGTCATGTGTTTGAATAGGAATGCTAATGCTAACGTTTCTAACGTTATGTTTCAGTGCTATGTTTACACTTTATGCTAAACAGTTAAATAATTGTTTGTTGCAACAAGCTGCATATTTCATTAAAGGTTTAATGAACTATG